>PVKC010018987.1:0-19337 GCA_004027635.1 Crocidura indochinensis
GCATTCTCCAAGTATGATTAAAATGTCCTCCTTACCACCCACCACACAAGGGTAAAAAAAATAATTTAAATTAGTTCTTCTTTATTTTCCCTCTTCTACACCAAGAGAATATAAAGACTATTATTTTTACCATTTAGTTGAATTAGAGGTTTCTTGACTGAAATCAAAAAGGATAGATCAATATTTAGTCCCTGACCTTTGGAGATAAACAAATCAATCTTATATAAGTTTCATTCCCTGCTAACTTTGAACACTGGCCACATCACTTCACTTCCTAGTCTCAGTTTGCTTAACTCTAAAACAGAATGAAGGATGCATATCTTCTAGAGACGTGGTAATAATAAAACAGGAAAATGAACATATAACTCTCTAAAGTGTTGGAACCTTGACCTTAATATCATGATATGTCAAAACACAGTTAAAATCAGTAAAAGAATCCAAGGATAGTTGTCTTTCAGTTCCCTCCACTTGATGCTAGAAAAATTGTATAATGTATTAACTTCTAAATCTAAATGTCTTTGTATACTGTCTTTTGTGTCACTAATGAAAGGACATGATTTTTTTTCAAATGCCAAGAATCTCACAAAGAAATCACTAAAAATTACATACTTACACCACCTCAGCACCCCTCCTTTCCAAAAAGAGAGAATTGCTTTTCATTATAACCACTGGACATCTTAATCCAAGAGGAATTCTCATCGTATTATAGACTGGTGTCATCTGAACAAAGCCCTATTACAAATCAAGACCACAGTACATCTTTCCTAGTTGCCCCAAATTTAAAAGCTCTAGGTCACCCTGCTGTGTATTTCTTTTTTTTTTTCAGTTCAAAGCTTATAAGAAGCTGACAAGAGAAACTGGCCCATATAGTTCAACAGACTTTAGTAAAGAACAGCATGTTCTCTGGGTAAATATAAAAGTGAGACTCAGACCTCTCAAGGACCAGGATTTCCATATCAGTTGGCTTGTCAGAAAATGAACACCAAAATAAATAAAGATTTTTATGTGCATTTCTTCACAATGCCCATAGACAATGTTGATGTCCAAATTAAGGTGTTACAAGGATAGATGATTTAAAAATAAATGGTTAAAACAAATATTAATCATTTATGTCATGTATATTTTAAACATAAATGAATAACTAGATAGAAGATATAGAAGGGAGAAAATACACTGATTTAAAATGCATAGCTATGTTCTGTCTCCCATCAGTTCAATTATCTTTGACGGAAGGTTGTTGGGAAATAAAAACTCTGTAATAAGATAATTTGTTTATACTGTAATCTGATGCTATTCTTTATTTCAGAAATGTATTTGTTTATTGCCTCAGTTTAAGAAATATACATTGTAGGGGCCCACTGGCTTTGATAAATTACTGACTGTTTTGGTATCCAAAAGGCTTATAGAATAAGTGGTCAACCAATATTAATCTGTTTGAGGCATTGTGTTTAGACAAAGACCCTGTCCTTGGGGAGCCAACAGGTTATTTGGGATAAACTATTTAGGGACTACACAGACAAAAGGCCATGTATAGTACATGCTATAATCAACACATTTTCACTATGTTCATGCACTACTACAGAGTGATGAAGCATGCTTCAGAGTTGAAGGAGTGATGGAGGGTTTGAAGGAGTGATGGAGGAATTTGGGGGTGAGGAAGAGTATCTTGAGAGAATCTATAAAGTTATGAACAAGGTATGATAGGAAGAAGAGGTCTCAGTGCTGTTTAGCAGACACCTTTAATGCTGTCCTTTATGCCACTGGACTTCCTGTGTTTAACTGCATCTGTGTAAGGAAATTGTTTATTCCCACCTTAAGTTAATTATTTCTCTCTGTTGAAAATAAGGAATGGTATTTAGGAGAAAGTAGGTAGCAGATTCAATTAAAAATGTAGAAGTGTAAGTGTGTAAATGTGTGTGGGTAATGGTATAAGATAGGGTAAGGTTTCAGAGAAAGATGATGAAGAGTAAAAAGACAGGGGGGTTAACCTCTCGAAGTAAAGCAACTCTCTGAAGGTGAGAGGTTGGAGAATAATAGCCCGCCCTAAGGACTCTAGTGTGATGGCTCTGAAGTCTAGATCTTTTAGCTTTCCCAGGAAATTCCACTGGGATTGAACTGTTATAGGTACCCATAGTTGTCACTATTCCTTAACTCAGTCATTATTGAAATCTTTCCTTTTTATTTCCTTTGTGTTCCCAAGTCCTTATCCCTGGGTATGCTTTAGGGAAATATAGAAATATATTCTTGTGAATGATCGGATCTCTGTAAACATCACCATCAAACAAATATACTTTTGCTCAGTATAAGCCAGGGGTCCTCAATTTTTTAAATAGGAGATCAGTTCTCTGTCCCTTAGATCATTGGAAGGCTGGACTATGATTTTTATAAAATGAACAAATTACTAAGCACACTACACATACCTTGTTTTGAAGTAAAAAAAGGGAACAAATATAATTCTTAAAATGAAGAACAAGAAAAGTTAAATCAACAAACTTAGCAGTATTTTCATGGGAACTATAGGTCTGCTGTTGGTTAGTCATAGTTTGAGGATTCCTGCGTGAGATTGAAAGATGGAGAAGGAGGAGGAGAAAGAATAGAGGAGGTGGAGAATACAGTGCACATCTCAGACATGTACAGAGTAGGCCAGGAACAATTTGGCTGTGTAGCAGGACAGGCAGCAGTGACAAAAACACCAAATGGGCCAATAATATCCTTGACAGACCGCATGTGGCCTGTGGCAGGGCTGTAGTTTGAGGACCCCTGGAAGCAATGTCAGTCATACCAATTGATTGTAGTGCTTCAGTGTGCAACTGATTGAACCCTAAAGGTCTATGGTCTTCAAACTAGGAAGATCAGTTCCCTCTGTCCACTCTGCTTTAAATATTTTTTAGCTCAAGTAATTATTCTGTCATGGCTTCTTTTTGAAAACCGTGTATCATTTCACTTTACTAGTACCGCAGAGTTGGGAAGAACTTTTTATTTATCCCTGTGCTTCTGTCTTATATCTTCTGACACAGCAAGGGAGATGGTCCTACGTGACTGATACTTAGCTGGGGACTCTTTGAACACACAAAATTTTTCATATTACTTTTTCTGGGTATCTAGAACCATGGGTTATATAAATCTTCAAAAAAATTTGTTATTTTGAGCCGGACTCAGTGGTGCTCAGGGGTTACTGTATGTCAGGGATCATTTCTGGTGGTGCTCAGAGGACCATACAGGATGCCAGAGATTCAATCTGGGTTGGCCAGGTGTAAGGCCTTACATACTGTATTATTCTTCTGGTGCCCTTTGCTTTTGTTTGAGAAATGCTCAAGGATTACACCTGTCTCTGCACTAAAAAAGTACTCCTGAAAGTGCTGGAGATCTAGGGGTCTATGCTGGGTGTGACACATGCAAGGCACACACCCTGCCCTCTCAAGTCAGAAATTTTTAAATAACATAACCATTGCAATTTCAATTTTCTAGTTTGCTAGCAGGAATCTCTATGTTTGTATTTTAATATCATCAAACTTTGTCTTTACTCTCAATTTTACTTCTCTGGACAGGGGGGTACAGATTCTGATTTATCCTAATAAGTGCGAGTGAAATCTACTCAGCTTAACACTTTTGATCTCTCACTTCATTTTAAAAGAAAGGCAGAAACAGCCTAAATGGTCTAATTTCACACTCATTGTGATAGTAGATCTTTTGGGAAATATATTTTTCTTCTTACCACATAGTTTGTCGTGACAGCCTCATTCTCGAAATTTCCAGCTGTCTCCATCCATATTTTAATGCCATTCACTTCTTTTTCTCATCTCATCAGTTTAATTCTTAGAGATTTCCCTCATCTTGCTAACTCCAGAGTCAAAGCTTTTGTTTGATTTGAGTTCTTGAATTTATTTCCCACTTTCTGCCTATGTAAAGTAAACACTCCATCAGAGTAGAAAACAGCAAAGGATAAATTACAAAATGCCCCCAATAAGTGCTTAGTTGGTTCAATGAGATGAGCCCATTGTTTTCACCTGACCCAGCTTAATTTACCATCCCTATATTAAAACTTTCCTTTGCTTTCCCTGCCCCCTTTATCTCTGACTTTTTAAGTAAGAGCTTTCATGTTCCTTCCTCAGTTTTAGTTTTCCCTGAATTGTTTTGGTGACAGCTGCATTCATTTAATGCTTTCTTTACCCCTGCTATGCCCCTGAGTTTTCTGACAAAATTTGAGTTCTGCCAAATAAGCTTTCTGTTAGGAATGTCTTTGGTGTTCTTTCTCGAACTCATATTAATACTGAAACTTGTCCAGTTCCTATTTGTGTTGGGCTTCTTAAAGGCAACCATTTGAACAATTACCAATTATTTTCTTTATGATTTTGTATCCAATTGCTTATGAGAAAAGGCAAAATATAATTAGGGATATAGTAGATATTTTTGAGCCATTTCATCTTTATTATTGCTGAAGACTCTCCTTACTTTTACCGATTTCATTGCCAGGGATCCAATCTGGGTTGGTCAGGTGTAAGGCAATGACTTACCTGCTGTATTATTTTTCTAGTCTCCTGTTTTGCTTTCGTTTGGGGATGACACCCAGCAATTTCCTAATTGTTCTCTCCACTTGAGTCTCCTTTTACTTAGTTTAGTCCATTCATGCAACCAGGTGAAATTGTTTGTGTCATTAATTATCATTAGGTACGAGGAAGAAAATTGAATGGAGCCAAGAAATCTTAATACCAACTAAACATTTTTAACCTCCAGGATATCTCTAAACATAAATTTAAATATAAATATATCCCTAAAGTTACTTTTAAATATGAAAAATTGACTAAGTAACCTATATCTCTGGTCAGTTCTATAGGTTTTTAAATACCTCTACTGAAAGATTAGATACTTCATAAAGTTTAAAGTGCACAATTCAAAATTTTAGTATATATAGAATTATATAAACACCACCATCTGGTTTTAGACTATTTTTACCTCTGAAGGAAAAACACACTCCTTTCCAAGCTCCTATTATTCCCCAAAACCTTACCCTGTAATCCTAAAAAATAACTACTATTTTCATACTTGCCTATATGGGAAATTTCATATAGATTAGATAGAACAATTTATGAACCTTTATGTCTGGTTCCTTTCACCTATGTGATCTTTCCAAAGTTTTGCTATCCTTTGTACCAATACTACTTTTTTTAAGTTGAATAATATGCATGTCTGTATGTATACCACATTTTATTCGTTCACTTATCAAATTGATAGACATCTGTATTTTATTTTGTGGGTATCATACTGCTTTATAAATTAAATAATGTAGACATCCTTTTAATAATAATTATATAATACAATAATATTTTTGGTGTTCTTTAAAGATAATATCTAAGGAATAATGGAACCCCCATTATAGTGAACCCCTTGTAATTAAACACCATCATTACATGGGGACCAGAAACTCACAAAGGACAAATCGAACAGAAATCAAAGGAGGTATAGCAATCCTTAAACAACAACAAAAAAAAGCTAGAAGTATCTGTTGCTGAATTCAACTGTGTAGACATGTCTATTAAAAGCCACTTGTAAATAGCTACTTCAACTCTGGCATGCAATAGATTAGGCATATTTGTTTTCCAGGGAAGATTATAAATAGAGGGGGGAGGGGGGAGAGAAACAGAATGTATTTTGCAAATGAGCCCAGATGGAAAACTAACAGATGGCCATGCACTGTATTTTGTGTGTTCAGACCTACATTTAAATTAAAAATTTTCATAATTATGATTAACGTCTGTAGCAACACTGGTTTTCCTGTGGCAGCATCATATATCATGCATCGGAGGTATTGAATAGAACATTTTCATGAAAAGGTTTCAGACTTTATACAAATTGTGATACTTGCCTGCCCCACACATAAGAAGGAAACAAAACAAAACCTCATTCAGCAACGGCAGAGAGCGCTGAGAAAACTTTAGTGCAAGTGGACTTTCTAAAATAAGCCCGTCTGCCTCCATCTGGCTTTTCCTCTCATGTTAAAACTCACAGTCAGTCATTCCATGCAGAGGAGGAAATAATGGGCCCTTATTTGCATGACTATTTCTTTTAGATACTAATGTAGAAAGTTTTCTTTTAGATACACAGATATTTTACAAAGTTTTCTATCAAGACAGGCAAAAAACGATTATTTTCTAATGGTAAATATGTTGTATGTTACCCAATTTGTTTCTCTTTTCCTCCTTTAGGTAATTCCATGTTTCTTATTTATTTATCTTTTTATAGATGAGCAGATGAGAAAATTTTCATGTTATGTCTTTCTTAGTATCACAACCTTGGAGCCTATATAGTGAGATTATGAAATTCAACTTGCTCTTTATAGGAAATTTGTTTGACTGGGTGATTTTACCCACTGGTGCTACACTCATTGTGTCAACTCACATTCACTGTGTGTCAAAAAGAAGTACTCTTTAGAAGGATTTTCTCCTCTTCCACCTTTTTCAGCTCTTTCGTGAGTCTCTACTCTGTAATATAACCATGGCTGCCTTCCATTTGCATGTTACCTTATCCTTGCTTCCTGTTTCTCTGACACATTCTTTACTCCCTCATTTAGCTTCTCATTTCTATAACAGTTAAGACTTTTTATTTTTTACTTATAACTTTTCCTTAGTGCTGATACTTTTTCTTATGCAGAGCTCTTCCTCCTCTGACATAAATTCCTTTTCCCCCTTAACTCTAAAAGGTATAGGGCATAATTCTGCCACTTGGCTCTAATATCATTCATAACATTCTTCAAGGTAACTCCCCTAGGTTTTTATTCCAGTAAAAGGTTTTGTGTGGATCTCCAGTTAGATAAGACATTCTAGTGTATATATTCAGTGGGAATATATTCAGTGGGTACCATACTAGGGTACAACTCACCAGATATATATGCACATAAAATGATATAACATTTTGATCAAAACAGCATACAATATTGACAAATGTTCAGAAACCTTAGTGGTAATACTTTAGATTTTTTGTAGACAGCAATTTAGAAAAATGAAGAGACATATTTTAGATAGATTTGATTTTTCAAAGGTTGAGTAACAGTGGGGTGGAAGACAAATCACACTCTGATGTCCCATCTCTTTAATTTCATGTTTTCTGTTCCTACATTTTTAAATGGTAAGATTTAAAGGATGAAATTTCAAAGAGTTTAAAGTGGAGATGAATGTGTATAAAGTAAACAACTGTTTTAGACCATTTAACTTACAATCTGTAAATGCTAATGTTTGCCAAAAATCTCACTATAATATCTCTCATTTTCAGAAGACTCTCATATCGTAGAACTTGAAAGGGATAAAGGAGAGAGATAAAACAGCAGTAGTCCACTTTATATCTCAACCAATAGTCGTGCTCTCTGAGTACTTTAAAATATCATATGTTCCAATGAACTAAAGAATTAACATATTTCATGCCAAAATAGAAGCCTTGGAAAAGCTGCTGAGTACTTAACTCCATCCCTAATTATTTGTATAATGTTTGGCAAACAGTCAAAATCATGAATTTTTTCCTGGTAAACATATTTTTATACATTTGTCCTTCTATAAAAATAACCAATTGAGATGCATATATTTTTACTTGCCCTTGTTTGCATTGCTGAGGCATAAACCAATCCTCCCTTAAAAGGTTTGTTTCAAAGTTATTAGTTAATGCATAAGCCCAGTAAACCTGGGGGCCCACAAAACATATGCTTTGCATTGAAACACCAACTTGGTAATCAAACAAGGAGAAATCTAATATGAGCTTTCAAGGCAGGTGAATTTGACTGTAAATCATGGTTCTCCGCACAGGTTTGTATTTTCTACTCTTAATTACATCTGTGCAAATCTCCATTTGTTTATGGTTGCCTAATACATCAAGCAGGCTATTTGCATTCCCAGGGGTGTATTTCCATGATATGTACTTCTACAAAGGGATAAGGGGATGGGGGAAAGGGAAGTGGGCTGGATCAGCCACGTACTCAAATACTAAGTACAAAAATAGATATTGCAGTGAATACAGCAAATACTCAGAGACCACCTGTGAAGACTGTTGATAGGAAACCAGAAACTACATTTTACCTCAGCTCATTGAAGCTCACCCCATCAATAAAATGGGACTGATAAAGGAGAGATGTGTTCATTTAAAATACTATGGTTGTGGATTGCAATCTAACACTGTATTTTTTACATAAGCCACTTAATTGCTTATACTGGAAAGCTTGTCTAGAGTACAGGTGGGGTGGGGTGGAGGGAGATTTGGCACTTTGGTGGTGGGAATATTGCACTGGTGAATGGGGTTTTTCTTTTCATAACTGAAATGTAATCACAATCATGTTTGTAATCAAGGGGCTTAAATAAAGTTATAAAAAATAAAATAAAGTTCTAGGTAAATTAAAAAAGTTGTGGTGAAAATGGCAAGAACAAAATTAAAAAGACAATTGCCTTTATTTTCTAGCTATTCTTTCTTATATAATATAAAGAATTGATAAACATCTTAAAGGTACCCAGTAACCTATACGAGTCAAAACTTTGAGTGATTCACAAGCAATGTTAACTCTGGGAGTGCCTTTTATTTGGGAGAATTTATTTTCTCTCTAAGAAGAAGAAAGCAGGGGGCCAAGAAGCTTTCAATAAATGTTTTAAAATGAAAAGAAAAAAGAGACTTTCATATTACTTCTCTGTGACTCCATGGATTTTCTCAGACAAGAAAGCAAGGAATCCCAGAAAATTATTCATCTCCTATTGAAAATGACATGTCTGAGTCGAGACTACCTGAAACTCTCTTTAAAATGGAAATCTAATGGTCCTAACATACCACACAAGTCCTTTTGGGAATCCAAATTCATAATGTATATACTATTTTAAATTTTATTATGTTAAATTTAGGACTATGTCTTACAGTACTGCTAATGGGAGAGTTTTATGCATAAAACATTCCAATACCACACCCTTTACCAGAATCTATTTCTTTCCATTATTGTCTCATTGTCCTTACCCCACTCTAAATATTCACTTCTTTTCCAAGATAAGCTGAAGACCAATTCTTGTTTCTGTTAGACATTTCTTATTTCTGTACTGTTTTTTTTAAATATAAATATATATGAGATTACTCTCTGTCCCTTTCCTAATCAACTTCACTGAGCATTATTCTCCCCAGATCCATCCACCTAGCAACAAACTGCATGCAAAAGTAATAAAAATTAATCATTTTTATAGCAAAGTAGTACTTCATTGTGTATATGGATTATAATTTCTTTACCTAATTACCTTTATTGGATACAGATGGTTTTCAGATCTTAGCTACTGTGAATAGTGCTGTAGTGAATATAGAAGTGCATATGTCCTTTCTGAATAAAGTTTTTGGGTCTTTAGGATAGATAACAAGAAATGAAATTGCTAAGTCCTATGAAAGCTCAAGTCTTAAGTATTTTAGAAGTGTTCATATTGCTTTACAAAAAGGCTGAACCAGCTGACATTCCCACCAGCTGTGAATGCGGGTCTCTTTTTTTTCCCCACAATCATGAAAACATTGGTTGTTTTTGTTCACTGATATATGTGTAAATCTCACTGTTCATTGTTTTTATTTGCATTTCCCTGATGATAAGTGATGCAGAATATTTTTTCATGATTTTTGGCCATCTGTATATCTTTGTTCATCTAGTTTCTGTTCATCTCTTCCCACAGTTCTTGATGAGGTTGGTAGTTTTATTCTTATAAAGGTTTACCAGTTCTTTCTTTTTTTATATTAGATATTAACTCTTTATGAAAAAAGTAAAGGCAAATATTTTATTTAATTACATGGGACATATTTTTATTCTGGTTCATATTTTTTGTCGTGCAGAACTTAATTTGGCATAGACCTATATTTATCTTTGCTTCTACGTGTTTGGCCAATGGCTCTGAATCATTGAAGCTGCCTTTAGCTTTAATGCCATGAAGGGTTATATTTAAGACTTATGATTTCCTCAATATAATTTAGTGATTCATGTCTGCTATTAATTTATTTAATTCATTTTTGCTTGAATGAATTTGTATAGTTAGAAAAGGGTGTGAATTAATTTTTTCTCTTCATATCATTAATTAGTTTTCCCAGTATCATTTGTTGAAATGTTTTCTTTGCTTAATCTTCTAAAAACTTTTCCTCTAAGATCAAGAACAAGACACATTCTCAAAATTCTCCATTCTCGCCACTACAGTTCCGTATAGTATTGGAATTCCTTGCCATGGCAATTGGTCAGTAAAGAGTTTCAGGACATCCAGGTTGGAAATGAATTCTGACTCACTTTTTGCATATAATATTACATACTGCACTCAAAAAACGTTAAAATTTGAAAGTAAAACTCCAAAAATCAATATAGTTGCATAGTAAAGTAACAAACACTATGAAACAAACAGCAGAAATCCATGGCTTTTCTATATACAAATAATAAAATAGAAGAAGTGAAAATTTTTAATAATTCCATTTACAATTGTTACTCATAAAATCAAATACCTGGGATTCAGCCTAACAAGAGGTAAGAGACTGATAAAATGAAAAAATAGTAGAGGATACAAGGAAATAAGATCAAATACCTGCTACATATATTGAAAAAAATTGTTGTCAAATTGACAAGCTTGCTCATTTATAGATTTAATGCAATCCATATAAAAACATAATATTTTAAGATATGTGTTAGATGTTATTGAAGATTATATGGAGCAATTAAATCTACCAACTTGCCAAAAAATTCTAGGAGAAAAAGAAGATGGTAGGTTTCTCTTATTCCAGCTTCAAACCATACTATTAAGTCTCAGTAATTATAGAAATGGGTACTAGATTAAGAACACACTTTCAGACCATTGGAATAGGATTGAGGTTTAGGGCCACATTCTTAGGTATAGATTCAATAAATTTTCAATAAAAGAGAAAAATATGAAAAGGCAGTTCTTTTACTTTTATTTATTATTATTTTATTATCATTTATTTATTTTTGGTTTTGGCCACACCCAGTGATGCTCAGGGGTTCATCCTGGCTATGCACTCAGAAATTGCTCCTGGCTAGGGGGACCAGATGAGATGCTGGGGATCAAACCCAGGTTCTTCCTGGGCATAAGACAGTTCTTTTAAAATAACAAATTAACCTAAGTATTGATTATGAGAGATAACATACAGAAAATTCTCAATAGAGATTTTTCCTCAAAGGAATAAGAATAAATAAACCAAAAGGTACTTTGGGGTTTGCCTAACTTTGATTTTTATATTCTGAAGAACCACAATGTGTGTTGTGTCTCATCAGTCATCTAAGTAGTTGAGAATTATGCACAGTGACAAATTTGGGACTAGATTCAGTCAGTGAAGAAGATAAAAACAGATATAATACTTCTGAATCACCTTATGAACAAGAAGGTAGATAGTTCCAAGGTGACTAGTGTATGCTTGTTTGGCATGCAAAAGGTCACAAGCTTGAGGCCTGTACCACAAAGGTCGCTGAGTATTACAGTATACCTTACCATCACTGGGACCCAAGCAAGACTACATTTCCCCTAGCATGAAACACCTCATCTGGTTGACAGACTGTTACTGAGCATGCTCCTTAGGCCCCACATGGCACTATTGGGAGGCCTCTACCCTATCAAAACAAAATAGCACTTCCCTTCAGACTTACTTTCCTTACCTGTAACACAGAGAGAAAAAAGAGACTCTGTGATATCTTTTCTGAATCTGGCATTCCATAAGTCAGTATAAATGAGCTTTTACATAGATTTTTGAAGTTGAGTGATGAACACTGATGATTGCATCTCTTCATTAACTGAAGGGGTAAGCATCAGCTGTTTCTTCTAATAGGATTAGATCAGAAGAAATGCTCCTTTGGCCTGAAAATGTATTTTCAGATGGCCACTAAGAGTCAAAGAGGTTGCTCCCAGAAGCTCAGAAACCAGATCTTCTGCAGACCTAGGTGATTGGCTAGGAACCTGCCATTCATTAGTCCTTTATCATTGCACTCCTTTCCTTTACACGCAGTGCAAAAGTGATTTCCCCAGGTAACCTAAGCCATTTCAGTGACAGGGAATCATATTTTCAGTGGCCTTTCAAGAGCGTTTCAGATTAGAAGTGGCCATAATTTATGATCTCGGAATCCACAGGCAATTGACCTTCTGCATTTAAGAATCTCACTTGAGAAGTCAGCAACTGCCTCTCTATATGCACTCCTTATTCTGTTTTTCTCTCAACTCTTCATATTCTCTCCTTTATTGATCTATTCCTTAACTTATCAAGTAATTGCTTCATTAGTGTTCTTTCTAAAGAGTCATTTGCTGTTTAAATAGCAATCGCTTAGTAATTGCTGATGATTGGAAAGCTGTGTCATTTTGGGAAAATGCTTACCCCCTCCGAGAGTGACTTTCTCTTGCTAGGGCATAAACTCATAATTAGAAATTTAAGCTGTGAATTAAGATGAAGAGGAAGATGTGAGAAAGAACATATTATATTTAAGAACCAAGAGAGTAATTAATTTTCCCAGCACCTCAATAAGTTTCAGGGCTGGATTTCAAATACAGTCTTCCTGATGCCAAAGTTATATGTTTTCCTGCATCCCCATACCATGGGATGACAATTATCCAGAAAAGTGGCTACTCACTAAAAGCTTCCTTTTAATTACATGGTTCCTGAAAATCACCACATCTGCATACTTTTTAATCCTGGTATAGTCCATGACCAAATCAATGGAGCAATAACTGACTCTTAGATCCTAACCTGCTGGCTTTGGAATATTTATATACTGCACTCTAGGTCATTTTATTATGTAACCCTGATTTAACATTTTTCCTTATATCAAAATAACTTTATTTCCTAAGAAATCAAGATAAATAAGTGTCACTATAATAGAGTGGATTTGGCACACTTAAAACATTTACATCATATGCTACAAGCCCAAGTACTAAAGGATTCCTTTTCTATTGTCTGAAGAACTTACTTCTTGGGCGGTCTTGGCAATGGTTGCAGAAACTTTCACATAGCACAGGAAATCCTCCCATTAGTATCAAGTAGCAGAGCTAGGGATGCTCGGCAGTAACCTTGTATGTAATCAGAGCTGTGGTTTATGCAGAGAAACTTGTATTTCTGAAGAACTGAATGGCCAGGTGTCCATTGTATTCTAACATTCATTAACAAATATTTATTTGACAGTGTTTTTAATTGACATCAGTTGTTTTGTGGGTCGTCTTATACCATTTTATTTTGCCAGTGATTGACTTAAAAAATACAAATCTCAGGTAACAAATATAAGAGCAGAGCAGCTCTTTAGTTCCTAGGAACTAGTTGATGTATTTCAACTCTCATACATTGGAGACTTGTGAAAAAATGAACTTTAGTTAGCATCATGTCAAAGACTTGGAAATTCATGTTGTGCTAAAATGTGCATATAGGTATCAATTGTTATCATGTCCAGGGGTTTCCTTTGTTTGGTTAAAGCATACAAATAGGGTCCATGAGAGTCCTGCAAGACAACCATTTTCTATGTTGTCCTGGTCATGTTTGCACATACGCACAGGTCACTTTGGTAATCTTATTTTGTTTAACCACTGGATTTTTCATCCAGGGACTTTTTGACTCTGTTATCACCAAAGAACTAAAGTTTACTTATCAACTTGACTCGTAGGTTGGTCCTCCTAACAATTTCAGTTAAATATTATTCTGGATGAGCATAAGAATTTCCAGATAGGTCCTATACAAGTTGAAGAATAAATAGATGAAAAGAATAAATAGCATTGGGAGCTGAGTGAAAGCACAGTGGTAAGACATTTTCCTTGCACATGATCAACACAGGACAGACCCAGGTTTCATCCCTGGCATCTCATATGGTCCCTTGAACCTGCCAAGAGTGATTTCTGAGTGCAAAGCCAAGAGTAACCCCTGAGCACTATCGGGTGTGGTCAACAGTCCTCCAAATAAATAGTTGTATTTCTTAGTAATATGGAAAATTCTCCTTTAATTGCTGGTAGACTTGATACCCAGGAAAAACTGATTTGTTAGTTCAAAATCAAAGTCAGGTGAAAGAACTGATACAACAGTTTGAACTGGAAGTATAATATCAGCTTTCATGAGTTTCTAGCTTTTCAAGTGCAATATTGTCACTTTTCAATAAAATCATTGTATTAGATAATTCCTTGAACCCATCCACTCTTTATATGTTTCTTTCCATCTATTAATTCAGCCTATTTGTTTTACTTCTCTAGAAAATGTTAAATAATACAAAGGTATAGGGAGCCGGGCAGTGGCACTTGAGGTAAGGTGCCTGCCTTGCCTGCGCTAGCCTAGGACGGACCGCGGTTTGGTCCCCCGGTTTCCCATATGGTTCCCCAAGCCAGGAGCGACTTCTGAGCGCCTAGCCAGGAGTAAACCCTGAGTGTCACTGGGTGTGGCCCAAAAACCAAAAAAATAAATAAATAAACAAAAAAAACAAACAAAAAAAGCAAAGGTATAGATTTTCTCTGCTTGTAAAATTTTTGGTCAAAATTTTCAAAATTTAAGAACTTTGAAAACTAAGTATGAGGACCAGAGTCATAGTACTTTGCCTTGCATGTTACAAACCTAGGTCAATCCCTGGCATCATCCCAGATGGTCTCCCTGAGCCTGCCAGGAGTGATTCCTTAGTGAAGAGCCAGGAATGACCCTTGGGTATAACTAAATGTGACTTGCCCGCCCCCCCAAAAAAGAGAGCTAAATATGTTCAAGTATTTCCTTTACTATTTTCTTAGGAATTCTATAACAAAATATCACAGCTGGAATACTTAACACAAAAAATATGTTCTCTGCCAGTTATTGGATAGAGTTCTGAAATCAGAAGTTCTTGGGGTCACTCTATATTTCTCTCTCTTCTGTCCCTGTCTCTCTCTCTCTCTTTATCTTCTATCCTCATACCTTACACTGTTGGAAAGATCTTCCCTTTTCTTTTTTACATTTTAGTGCATGCCAGCAACCATTGCTATCTCTTACAATTTTGTCACTCTAATTTCTGCCCTTGTCATCACATAGTTGTCTCCCCCCACTTTGTATCTCTAACTTTCTTTTTTTTAATAAAGACAACCTGAGGGATGAAACTAGGCACATGACCTATCTGCACCACTACATCTGTTATGGAATCAGCTATGCTCAGAAAAGGACAAAACTAGACCAGTGCAAAAAAGACAAATAGGATCACACTACTCTACTCTACATCCAGGCATTTCTTCTAGCTATGAGCACCAAAATAACATTAATAATAATACTTAATAATTAATAATAAAATCAATAATAAATTCAATAATAATTAATAATAATTAATAATTAATAATAATTAATAATAAAATTACCATATGAAAATGTCACAGTGGAAAAACAAGGTGAACTTCACCATTCTTAGAGAATGAAGAAGATAGCTCTGAAGACCTCAAAAGTACTGTCCACTTTGATAGCCTCTCTGACAATTACTTTAGAGAAGAAATGTGGAGGATGTTCAAAGAACTCCAAGTAACGAACTAACCAAATGAACCAAATAAGACTCAAGAAGGTATAAGGGTAAAAATAAGAAAATGACAAACAGAAATAACAGGACTGAAAAATCTGTGCAGGTGAAATGAAAAACTCACTGGAAACTGTTACCAGTAGATTAACAGCTGCTGGGGACAGAATAAGTGAGAAGGAAGATGAGCTGCACAATAACTTCATTGAACAGAAGAGATTAGAAAAGAGTCTTAAAATAAATGAACAGAAGATGAAAAAGGAATCCTCAGAAGAAGTGAACAGAAAATATAAATCTGTGATAAATTTAATAGAAACAACTTAAGAATTATTGAAGTATCAGAGACCCAGGAAGAAAACTTTCATGAATAATCAATGGTCAAGTACACATTGCTAAGAAGTTCCCAGAACTAAAATATACATGCAATTACATCTTGATGCCCAAATAGTAGCAGCTAAATAAAAGCAACCTAAGGCATCATATTTACAATATTAAAAACCACAGATATATGTATAATATTGAAATTAGCAAAATAAAAAATGTAAATTACATATAAATAAGCATCCTTGATATTTACAGCAGATTTACCTCAAGCAATCCTCTAGCCACAAAGACAGTGGTGGAAAAGAGTGGAAAAAGTCAACAAAATAAATGTTTTCTAATAATAATTAGCCAGACTTTCAATCAGATTTGAAGGAAGGATACATAGCTTCATGGATAAATAATAGCTCAGATTCAAAACTAACCTTAAAGAAAACTAAAGGTCTCCTTACGGCAAAGTAGGCCCAACAAACACACCAAAGTCCTATGAAAAGATAAAACTAAATCTCATGACAATCATCTTTCTCTTTTCTTTTTGCTTTTGGGTCACATCTGGCAGCTCTCAAGGGTCACTCCTGACTCTATATGCTCAGAAGTCGCCCCTGGCAGGTACAGGGGACCATAAGGGATGCCAGGATTTGAACCACTGTCCTTCTGCTTGAAAGGCAAATACCTTACCTCCATGCAATCTCTCCGGCCACACAATCATTTTTCTCAATGTAAATGAACCATCTAATGTCAAATAAACCAGTTAAGAGACAAAGAGTGGCAAAATGGATCAGAAAATTGAATCCAACATTCTACTGCCACACTTAAATAGAGTAAGTCAAAGGTTGGAGCACAATCATTCAAACAAACAACCATCTTTAAAAATTTGGGGTAGTAATACTTATATCAGATGACACAGACTTTAAGCTTAAAAAGGTTATAAGAGACAGAGATGGACATTTTTGATAATCAAGGGATAAGTACACAGGATGAAAGAATACTCCTAAATATATATATATATACATACATATACTTAATGAGAAACTAATAAAATATTTAACACAACTGCAGATAAAATTGAAAATAGTCATCAATAGCAACACAATAATAATGGCAGACTTTAACACCACATTATCATCTTTTGCAGGTCAACCAGGCTAAAATTTGTCAAGGTATATACTGGCTTCTATGGAAGAAAATAGCCTAGTAGACATATAGGGCTCTTGTCAACCTCAAAAAACTGGTTACACATTCTTCTCAAATGCACATGGGATATTCTCTAAGATAGAATACATGCTTAGCCATAAAACACACTTTCATAAAAGCAAGATATAGAGATTGTTTCTACTATCTTCTCAGACCATGATGCACTAGAAATAGAAGTGAATTACAAACAGATATGGAGAACTAACTCTACTACCTGGAAATTAAAGAGCTCAATAATGAATAACGAGTGGGTCAGAAAGGAAAACAAAGAGGTAATAATAGTATTCCTGGAGAGAAATGAGAAAGAAGACACAAATTATAAGAATCTGTTGGACACAAGCAATAGCGGTAGTAAGAGGAATGTTATAGTTTTGCAAGCATTAATCAGGAAGGAAGAATGAGCTACCTACATAAATAACTTAATTTCACAGCTTAAATATTTGGAAAAGTATCATCAAAATGAACCAAAATATGCTAGCAGAAGAAAATAATAAAAATTATAGCAGAAATCAATGAACTAGAGACTCAAAAAAACTTCCAAAATACCAAGCAAAAGAATAGTTGGATCATTGACATAATTAGACAGATTGATAACACTAACAAAACTCACAAAGGAAGAAACTTAATAAACTAAAACAGAAATGAAAGGGGGGAGGTCACTACAAATTATACAGAACTTCAAATGATAATCAGAGATTATTTTGAGAAACTCTATGCCATAAAACAAGAAAACCTAAAAGAAATGGTTCCTGGACTCCTATAGCATTCCAAGGTGGAACCAAATAATCTAAATCTGAAATATTTGTACAAACCTATCACTCTTAAGGAAATTGAAATGATAGTTAAAAAAAACTACCCAAAAACTAAATCCCAGGCCCAGATGGATTCATTGGTGAATTCTTTCAAACCATTCAAGAGAACCTACTGTCAATCCTTCTAAGACTCCAGGTAAGTGAAGAAACAAAAAACACTCACAAATAGCTTCTATAAAGTTAAAATTACCAAATAGGGTTCATTCCATGGATGCAAGGATTTTTTAATATATGCAAGTTATTCAGTATAATACACCATATCAAGAAAAATAAAAATTATATGATCATATGCATAGATGAAGATAAAGCATTTGACAAGGCCCAGCACCATTTTTATGATAAATAGACTCTCAAAATGATGAAAATTAGGGAAACTTTTCTCAATATAGTCAAGGCCATTTACAACAAACTCATGGAAAATATTATACTCAATGGAAGAAAACTAAAAACCTTTTCTCTAAGATCTGGCACAAGACAAGGCTGCCTCCTGTTGCCACTTCTATTTAATATAGTGCTGGAAGTATTTACCATAGCAGTCAGGCAAGAAAAATATATCAAGGGCATCCATATAAAAAAGGAAGAAATCAAGATCTCACTGTCTGCAGATGGCTTGATACTATATTTAGAATATCTTAAATACTCTACAAAGAAGCTTCTAGAAAGAATAGGTCTTTGTAGTAAAGTGGCAGGCTACAAAATTAACCCCAAAAATCCATGAATTTTCTATATATATAAATAATGAAAGATAAGAAAGAGGATTAAAAAAAATTCCTTTCACAATGGTGTCTCAGAAAATCAAGTATCTCAGAGTTAACTTTGGTAAAGAGGTGAAAAATCAAATGCAAAGAAACCTACAAAGCACATATTTAGGAAATGAAAGAAGTCACAAGACAATGAAATCATATACTCTTCTCATGAAATGGGAGGATTAACATCAGTAAAATGCCAATACTTTCTAAGCATTGTATAGATTTAATGCAATCCCTAAAAATATAGCCATGGCATTTTTTCACAGAAGTGAAGCATTCCTGAAATTTATTTGTAATAATAAACACCCATGAATAGCTAAGGCAATCTTTGGGAAAAATAAGATGGGAGGCATCAGTCTACCCAACTTTAAACTGTACTATAAGTCAGGTGTCATTAAAACAGCATGGCATTAAAATAAATACAAACCCTCAAATCAATGGAATATACTTAATTATTCTGAGACTAATGCCCCAGTTGCACAATCTTTGATAAGGGGCAAGAAATATGAAGTAGAGCAAGTAGTGTTGAAATAATGGATCGAGGCCCGGAGAGATAGCGCAGCAGTGTTTGCCTTGCAAGCAGCCGATCCAGAACCTAAGGCGGTTGGTTCGAATCCCCGTGTCCCATATGGTTCCCCATGCCTGCCAGGAGCAATTTCTGAGCAGATAGCCAGGAGCAACCCCTGAGCAACGCCAGGAGTGCCCCCCCCCCAAAACAAAACAAAACAAAACAAAACAAAACAAAACAAAAAAAGAATAATGTATATTAAACATTTAGCACAATGGCTGACATAATAAATA
>PVKC010018988.1:0-19442 GCA_004027635.1 Crocidura indochinensis
CATAGTGAGAACCGATCTTATTTTTTCAATCGCTCAAGACCTGAAAAATTAACTGAATCTTCGTTTAAGTGGAAAAAAGTTCAATTTGGGGGTGCTATTTTGTTTGTTTTTGGGTCACACCCGGCTGCGCTTAGGGCTTGGAGGACCATATGGGACGCTCAGAAGTCGCTCCTGGCAGGCTTTGGGGACCATATCGAATGCCTGGAATCAAACCGGGGTCCCTCCTGTGTTAGCCGCGTGCAAGGCAAACGCCTTACCGCTATATTATCGCTTCGGTCCCGGGGGGTGCTTTTTTAGGAGATATTGAGGGGGACCACCTGGAGGTAATTACTCCTGACAGGCTCTAGTGACCATATAGGATGCTGGGGGTTAACATGGGTTTCATGTTTGCCACATGAAAGGCAAATACCCTACACATTGTGCTATATCTCTGACCCCTCATGAGTTTTTGAAATTTTTTTGAATGTCAATAGGTAGGACATGAAAAAACAATATAATCTAAGTAAAAAATACCAATTAAATACATAATAAAATATTTTTCTTGTAATGTACAAAACCACATTTGACTGAAATAAATATTTTTCCTCTATTTTATTTTATTTTTGCTTTCGTTTTTTTTTTTTTATTTTTTGGTTTTTGGGCCACACCCAGTGACGCTCAGGGGTTACTCCTGGCTATGCACTCAGAAGTTGCTCCTGGCTTGGGGGACCATATGGGAAACCGGGGGATCGAACCGTGGTCCGTCCTAGGCTAGTGCAGGCAAGGCAGGCACCTTACCTCCAGCGCCACCGCCCAGCCCCCATTTTGCTTTCGTTTTTTAAAATTAGTATATTTATTTAAGCACATTGGTTACAGTTTGAATTTGGGTTTCAGTTATAAAAGAGAACACCCCCCCCTTCACAAGTGCAGCATTCTCACAACCAATGCCCCCCAACTCCTTCTTCACCATATCACATGTACTCCATTATGATTTATGAAAATGTCCATCAGTCCAAATATTTACCTATTTTAGTGAAAAAATAAAAAATTATGGCATACAAATGCTATGATGTAAAATAAAAATAAAAGATTACAAATGGAAAAACTTGTGTGACACACAAATAGGAAATTAAACATTGAAAATCCTTTATAAAGAAAATACATTATTCTAGATGTATTTTTCACATAAAGTTACAAAAATAAATTGTGATGAACAGTAAGCCATTGATAATTTCTTGTTTATTTTTGTTTATTGTGAGTATATAAATAAGAGCCTTTAGTATATCATAAAAAATTCTACACAGGTCAGAAAAATATTGATTTCATGCAGAAGGTCAGTGGTTTGAATCCCGGCATCCTATATGGTCCCCCGAGCCTGCCAGGGGCGATTTCTGAGCATAGAGCCATAAGTAATCCCTGAGAACTGCCGGGAGTGACCCAAAAATTAAAAAAAAAATAATATTGAACTGCCCATTTTGATATTTGTGTATTTTAATCATGTATATAACTTAAATAAATGTATAAAAGAAAGAAAAGTCACATTGATAGTGATGAAAATTGTATGTATGAAGTAGATAAATTTACTTCACTGTCTTCTTGGGTGATGACTACTGTCTCAGCTCTACATCTTTTCAAGACTCACTTCCTTTTGTTTACAGTCCTTTTGGGCTGATTTCCGTTTGTACTGTTATGAATAAATCTGTTATGAACATTATATACCTGACTTTTATGTGGTCATGTGTACATTCTGGTTTGGCTATACACTTAGTAGTGGCATGACAGGTGGCACATAATAGTTTATGAATAGCCATTTATCTGATCGAAATGAATGCACAAGAAAGTGAATAAATAATCTTAAAAGCAACACATGCAGAGAGAAGGGTATCTGGCTTTATTTTAGCAGAAGAATATTGCACCAGGGTGCAGACAGGATCGAATGAATGAGTCATAATTCTAGAGAGGTTTGGTATGAGTCCAGGGACTGATTTTGCCTCTAAAAGAATATCTCATACATCCATCTTTAAATGTGCATGCTGGCTGAAGCAGTGGGATCAGGAAAAAATCTTCTAATATTCTTATATCTTCACTCACCATTGGTGCAAGTACTCTGCCCCTGAGGAAGGGTCCTGAAAAAGAAGAGCTAGATTCAGATCTGTCTAAGATGCTTTTTGGTTCCCATAAATTACATTGTCTTTCAGAATTCCCTTATCTTCAGCTCAAATTTAAAAAAAAAATGTAGCTAACCTGATGCTTCTCTGACATTTTCTGATCTCAGATAATCAGTAATATTCCTTATAGCATCAGCTTTTAGTTTTCACATTTATGTAAATTGCTCATTTGAATTCACAGCATATCACAGTGTTATAACATAAAAGATTGTCTATTTATGAAAGTCTCTAAGGACATAGAAATCACCCCTAGAAACTGAGTATTCTTTAAGCTTTTCATGTCCCTGCATTATCAACATAGAATCTTAATGCTAGTGAACTCAGAGTTAGATAATCTGCCTCCATGACCTCAAATTAAAGGAGATAATAATTCCTACTACCAGGAGCCTACTATTAATAAATAGATGAAAAATTAGTTGTTTTCTCTCCATTAATGTTCTAGTCAGAAAGTTTTGATTATCATTTATGAACACTACATATAGCTAAACATGTATATAGTTCCAAATTCAGAATGCTTATTTTTAATTGATAAATCCATATATTTTATTTTATCCTGCATCACCAAACCTATAATTATTAAGCATCATTCAGTGAAAAGATTCTCTAGCTTCTAAAAAACCCATCATACATTATTCCTTCATATTATGATAGCCAATAAGTTGCTTGCTGCTAATAAGCCACTGAAAATGATTTAAAATTTTTATTTATTTTAGGTTTTTTAAATTTTTTGTTTGTTTTTGGGTCACACCTGGCAGCACTCAGGGGTTACTCCTGGCTCTATGCACAGAAATCGCCCCCAGCAGACACAGGGGGCCATCTGGGATGCCGGGATTCGAACAACCGTCCCTCTGCATGAAAGGCAAACGCCTTACCTCCATGCTATCTCTCCGGCCCTTTTATTTTAGGTTATCTCTTATCTCTTAGTAATTGTAATTACAAAACTTGCTCCAATAGTGGAATGCCATTGTGTTTTCCTTTTAATAGTTTCTGAGTTTCTGATGATGAATGTCTAAAATGTCTCCTAAAGTTTTAAACTTCCCTCCTGAAAGTGTGCTAGATGCCACAAAGAAATTGTTCTGACTCTACAATCCCCTGAAAAACACATCCATAATGAGAACAGAGATATTACACAGACCTTCAATCAGAATGTGGCTTTAAATCAGAATGTTGTCATCACCCCTTAGTAGAGGAAAGGTGGAGCCTCTGTCTCAAGTAGATGAATTCGTTTAGATCTTATTAGGGAAACAAACACAATCCCCAGTCTGAAGGAACATCTCAAGGACACATCTCTAAGTCATAACAGGTGACAACCATGTGCCACAGAAAATAATATATTTTCAGCTCCAGAACATCAAGTCATTAGTGTGTTGTCCTTTGAGAGCAATCATTAGACATGAAAAATGGATATTAATCTCAAGGGAAAACATGTTGTCATCCTTTGCATTTCCATTTCTGAGCCATAATTACTCACATTGAAACAAATAGCCAAAGCCAACTTGTGTATCTTGTAATATTATCATTCCATTCAGACTACTACAATGTAATAGCTTAGCTTATGTAACTTAGCCATAACAGACATTAATTTCTTATACTTCTAAAGGTGTGAAATCTATGATTGTGCTGATATCAAATTTGTTCTCTATGATACACACTTTCTAAATCACAGAATGAATGTGTCTCTGCTGTATTCTCATGACCTAACCAACTCCTAAAGATCCCATCTCAGAAGTTTTTTAAGTTTATAATACTTAAAGTGATATGCTTACAAGGAATAGGGTCTTGGTGTATACAGTTATTTCACATTTCCAACTTACCAAGTATACAAGATCCCCCTTCGCATCTATTTCTAAATGCCCATTTCCAAAATTATTTTAAATATAAACATAAGAACATTGTGTAGTACAACCGCACTCTGTTGGCTACTCAATTCATAATACCCACTACCTTATTTTTTTAAAAGTATCCAGGCAATAATATTTCAGCAAATCTTTAGAGGGTATATAAAATTAAACTTTAAGATCATAGATTGAGGCTTTTAATTATGTTAAATGTTCAAGACAAAAACAGAATGAGAAGTAGAATTAATATTGTCTAATATTAAGTTAAGATCTGATCACAAATGTCATATTTAGCATGTCACTTCTGTACATTTAAAAGTAGATTACTTATGTCTGATAGAAGTGTCTATTTTATGATGTTTAAACTTCTGAAGGATGAGCACTACATCTTAAATCTTTTTATCCCCAAAATATTTTAACATTTTATTGCACAAGATTTTAGCAAATGTTAATTTAATGAATTGATTCTTATAGCTGGCATATTGTTGACTCCTGATAAATATAACTCAACTTAGTAAAACATTACTATAAAGTAGGAGGGTATTGCAATGGTCTTTTGTTCAGTAATCTTAATTTAAATATAGTTTTATCACTAAGTAGTCATCTGTGTTTTGATTTCTAGTCTAAAAACATTGGCTTAATTGTTAGCTAAAAGAACAAAAACAAACAAACTAACAAATTTTATAGATCTAGGATTTAATCACATTAAAATATTTGGACAATTTACCAAAGAAATAAACATACAAAATATCTCTATCCCCCCAAATTGGTGAATAACTACAGACATTTTTCACAACAATAATATGCAACTGGTCAAGAGTTGATTTAAAAAGTGCCCGTCATTAACTTGATCGCATAAATACAAATCAAAACAATGAGGTGTCACTTCATACTAGTTAAACTGGTACACTTGAAAAAGAGTAGAAACAATCAGTGCTCAAGGAATATGGGCAAAAGGAATATTAATTCACTATTGGTTAACCAAATTGTTATCTTCTTCAACGTCTGTGGAAAACAGGATGAATAATTTTTATTTGAGTATTAATTGTACCCGAAAGCATTCAGGCGTTACTCCTTGCTCTACGCTCAGAAATGGCTCCTGTCAGGCTCTGGGGACCATATGGGATGCCAGGATTCAAACCACTGTCCTTCTGCATGCAAGGCAAACACCCTACCTCTATGCTATCTCTCTGGCCTGAATGAAGATTTCTTTTTAACAAATTTAAACATTAATACTTCAATGGAACTTTTTTTTATTTAAGAATAAAGCTTCCATATGATCCTGTTATTTACCACTTATTTTCTATATAGACAGCCTGAAAGAATATTTTGAAAATATATTTGCACTTTTATATTTACTGTAGCATTATTCACATTAGTCAAGATCTGGAAAAAGGTGGAGTGCTCTAAAAGCAAAGAGTAGATAAATTGTTTTATATGTACACAACAAATACTATTTAGTAACAAAGAAAAATTAAAACCCTAAATTTCTGTTAGATAGATGGATTTGTCTGTTTGTGTGATGTCAGAGGGAGATGGACAAATATGAAATGATGCCTCATATATTTGGTCTTGGTAATGGAAGATAAAAAGGTGATTAAAGTTGTTAATAGTAACAATCTTTGAGAGTAAGCCTGCAAAACTGAGTTGGCAACGAGGATGTCTTGGGGATGTGAGAGATCGTGTGCATTGGTGGAAGGATGTTCATACTCAGATGCTGGGTTGGTTTTGGAACAGTGTCTATTGAAATACTACTATTAACATTATTATAATAATAGCATGAAAATTTGAGAAAAATATGGCTGTGTACCCATTTTAATTTTAAAATAATAATAAATTAGCAATTTAATTTGACATTTTATTTGTTAATTTTTAGGGGGAACACATGCAGTGTGTTTTGGGACTAATCCTGGATCTGCATTCAGGAACGACTCCTGGTGGTGACATTGGAACTATATGTGGTGCTGGAAATTTCTTTATGAGAAAATGGTTGATGACCATTTAAGATAAAAAAAAAACTATTGGCTACATTTATTTTTACCAAACCACTTATTATTCTTCTCTTCCTGTTATCTTTATTATTTTTGCATTCTAGATATAAGGTATTATTTTCACTGGTTTCTATAACTACATAGGGTAGATAATCAAATATCTATGATTGCTAATTATAGTCAGACTATTTTGGCAATTATATCTCTCTTTACAGAGTGATATTATCTATGTTGGTTATTAGTAAGTACAACTATGCCTATTTTTGTGGAGGCTCCTTAAGAAATCGCCTTCTACCACAAATTTATCCTACTTATTTTCCTCCTTAATATTTTTTATCATTTTCATGTTCTCATGAGATTTAATTCTTCTTACAAGTAACTGGCATGTGTTCCTAAAGAAAAATACATTCCCGGATTCATGAAATTGTAAATTAGGACTTTAATTCCCCACTTCATAGGCTGGACATATTCTAAGGCAATAAAGCATGTCAAAGCAATATAAAACTAATAGAAAAAAACTAATAAGAGCCTTGAAATAACAGGCAGACACTAGAATAGAACTTCAGGGGAAAAGGAATTTAACTGATATCCTTGCTTAAGGGCTCCTGGCAATTCTGAAATGCATTCAATTTGTAGGACAGACTTGGTCATCTCTCTGTGCTGTAGCAGAATTTTCATATGCAAAGTAAATGATCTCCAGCCCCTACAGCTACCCTCTAAAGCGAGATAGAGCTCAGCCCTAAAAATGAAAATATTTATATCTAAAAGACCAACTGCACTTTGATTTTTAGGCATTTTACCATCGTCTAAAATATTCTTTGGACAGGCGCACACCACTCTTGATCCTAACTTCTACAGACATCTTCAGGCATCTATAATTGATAATTAAAAATAAAAATATGAAATCTGTATTTTATTGTAAAATTGCAATGAAACCATTTTAGAAATAAAATTTTATTTTAAATATAACTTTATTTTATAGTAAATTTTATAGTAAAATTTTAGGTTACTTCCAAAGTTAAAGAACTTGAGACATAGACAAGGTAAATAAGTGATCTTGACTATTTAGTAAGTTCAAATGTGAGATGAGCCAGATCTATGCAGAAATTTGACTTAGTGCAAGATTAGTCAGTATCTCAGCCACTAAACTTTTTGAAAACAATATTAATTTACTGTGAAATTTTCTGGACCTAATTCAAAATTAAGTACACTTGAATGAAATAATTGAGCAGTGATTGGAAAGGATAATTTTAGTGGTAGAGTAATGTTTCAATCTCCTAGTCTCTTAACTTATAGTCAAATTAGTGGATCTCACTAATTAGCTATATCTAGCATCAACAAGGATGAGAAGTTTATAATCTCGCTAGTAGGTTGAGTTGGTACTAGTTACTTTCCTTTAATTGGATAACAGACCAATATAGTTAAAGTTATTTAACTTTTTTTTTTGTGTGTGTGTGTTTGGGTCACACCCAGCAGCACTCAGGAGTTCTCCTGACTCCACGCTCAGAAATTGCTCCTAGTAGGCTCAGGGGACTATAGGGGGTGGTGGGATTTGAACCAATGACCTTCTGCATGCAAGGCAAACACCTTATCTCCGGCCCACTTATTTAACTTTTATCTTTTATATATTTACATCTTTACTAATGTACCCTAGTGCATCTAGGAAAATGCATAAATTGAAGAAAACATAAGAAAATAAGAAAATTCTAAAAACAGTTAGTCTTATACATTTGAATATGTAAGAAAAGATTAATGAAACATTAAATATAAAGTCTGTAATATATAAAATAAATAGCATTTATAAGTTAGTAGAATTCATACAAACATTGCAAGTATTATTTTAACATTTTATATTGCAAGATTATTTTAACATTTGAAGTAGATTATTTTATCCTGTTAACAAAACAAAGAATAGGGATTATAAATATATATATATGTGAAAATGGCATCAACAAAACATGCAATTAAATTCTACAAATTAAGTGTATTTAGGAAAACTCAGAGCTTAATAATACTAAAAAATGAAATAATAAGGGCCAGAGCAGTGGCACATTAGTAATGCATTTGCCTTGCATGCTCTAACCTAAGACAGACTGTGATCCCACGGTGTCCCATTTAGTCCCTAGATCCAGGAGCAATTTCTGAGCGCAGAACCAGGAGTAATCCCTGAGTGTCAACAGGTGTGGCCCCAAAACAAAAACAAAACAAAGCAAAAAAAAAAAAAGAATAAGATCATTTTCTTATGCTTAGAAGTCAATTAAAGTTATATGTATTTGGGGCCCGGGAGATAGCATGGAGGTAAGGCGTTTGCCTTTCATGCAAAAGGTCATCGGTTCAAATCCCGGTGCCCCATATGTCCCCCGTGCCTGCCAGGAGCGATTTCTGAGCATGGAGCCAGGAGTAACCCCTGAACACTGCCGGGTGTGACCCCCCCCAAAAAAAAGTTATATGTATTAGAGAAAAGAAACTAAATTCATGAAGATATGCCAAAAAATTTACAAGCACACATTTATTTTATTTTATGCTAATATATTTATTTAAGCACCATGATTGCAAACGTATTTGTAGTTGTGTTTTAGTCATAAAAAAATATGCCCCTTGACCAATATAACCTTCCCACCACCAATGCCACTCACCCCTCCCTCATTGTATTCAAGACACACATTCTAAAAAAAAATGAAAGACAGACATTCTATTTCTTTCACTCAGTACCATTATCACATAGTTGTCAGTGTAGTTATTTCTCTAAATGCACTCACCAATCTTTATGATAAGCTTCATGTTATGAACTGTTCCTTTCAAATATCTTCTCTGGGTATTATTTCCATACAATCTTTTTTTTCTTTCTTTTTTTTTGCTGGGTAGGGGGCACACCTGGTGATGCTCAGGGGTTACTCCTTGCTATGCTCTCAGAAATCGTTCCTGGTTTAGGGAAACATATGGGACCCCAGGGGATCAAAGCACCTTCCTAGGTTAGCATGTGCAAGACAGATGCCCCACAAGCTTGTGCCACCTCTCTGGTAACTATTTTAAATTTTTAAATCCCACAGATGAATGAGATTATTATGCAAAAACACATTTTTAGAGGCCCGAGTGATAGCACAGAATTATGGTCTTTGCCTTGCATGCGGTTGACCTAGGACAGACCTCAGTTCAAACCTCCGAGTCTCATGGTCCCCCCAAATCTAGGGGCCAGGTTACTCCATAGCCAGGAGTGACCCCTCAGAGTCACTGGGTGTGGCCCAAAAACAAACAACATTAAAAAACCCATATTTTAGACTAAGATATGAACATAGTAATTTTCTTGGGTTCTAACTTAAACATGAATATCAGACATATGAATAGTAAATACCAAACCTTTTAAACAATAAGACTTATAGCAATAAGATATGATACAGAGTCAATTAAGTAATTTATTAAGACAATGAAAAGTATACCATTTTGCTCTGATGAATTTTGTTTCGATTGGTTTGGTTTGGTTTTTGGTCACACTCTGTGGTGCACAGGCGTTACTCCTGGATCTGCAATCAGAAATTGCTCCTGGTGGGCTCCTGGGACCATATGGGAAGCCGGGAATCAAATCTGTGTCTGTCCTGGGTAAGGCACTTGCAAGAAAAGAGCTCTACCGCTGTGCTATCACTCTGGCCCCTACTATGATAAATTTTAAAAGTGCTTAATAAATTGAGATGTACGACAGAGTACTGAATCGGGAGACTTACTATTGTTAAAATGTTAGTTCTATAAAAATTTATCTATAAATTTAGTATATTTGTCAAAACAAAGTAACATTTAAAAAATTCAGATGCATCTAATAAACTTGCAAAGTGCCTGTGCTGAAGAGATAACAAAGTTATTGGGCATTTGCCTTGTATGCAGCTTATATAGGACAAATGGTGGTTTGAATCCTGGCATCCCATATGGTCCCCTGAACAAGTAGTGATTTCTGAGTGCAGAGTCGGGAGTAACTGGTAGGTATGACACCCCCCCCCCAAAAAAAAGTGCAAAGTACTTAAAAATATGCAAAGAAAAAAGTGGTAGTAGCACTTTTCCTAATTTCAAAATTACTGAAAAGGTTTAATATTTAAGACTATGTGATGTCTATTTTAAACTAGACATAGATCAATTAAGTAGAATGATGAGACCAAAGATTGAAAAATATAAGGATTTAGGTTATCTCTCTATATGAAAAAATCAAACTGCACTTTATTTCACATTATATGTGTACATTTTTAAAATTCTATGACAAAGTTGAACTAAGACACAGAAAATGGACTCTTCTTGAATTTTTAGAAATTAAAATTTTCTCTAGATAAGACCTACCAATCATGAACTCTAAAAGAAACATTAGCATATATACTTTTTAATGAATAGAGCTTTCTCTAAGAAAAAGAAATGAGGATACTAGAAGCCCTAGGAATGTAGTGAGGATACTAGAGGACAGTATGGACTTATATGAATATAAGTGCTTTTAATGTTCCCTGTGGGTTTATGATATATTAAATTGCTTTCAATAATGATGAATTCATTCTTGGATAGATTTCTTCATTTCACATTGCCTGTTTGGACTTAAACTTATTCTTTGTAATTATGTAGTAAGGTTGGAGGTTCAAGATCAGTATCTTAAAGATACTTCCTTTCAAAGGAAAAAAGAGCATTCATGCTAATTTTTATAAATATGATATTTACTCTTTATTTACAGAACTCTGAACTTGCAACAATAATTATGTAAAAAAAAAACCTGAGGAAAATAACAAGGTATTTTAAGCAGCCAATATGCTCAGGCCCTACACAATGGGATTGATGAATATGAAATCACATAATGTTTAGGGAAGTCTGTTGAGGTTGCCACTAATCTTTATAAATAATGAACCTAATATCTATGAGAGGTAGGTAGATGATAAACAAGCCAATGTTTGTTTGATTCTATGTTAAAATTATTTTTATTAGATTACTTATTCTAATAGAAAATAGTCATTAAATTAGGTAGATACATAAATCCATAGTCTACTATGGATAGCCAACCCAAATATTATATTTTATGTGACAGAAGTAATAACAGCAAAAACTCATTCCTTAGGAAAATTCCAAGATTCTACAAGACACATTTTATTGGGAAAATTTCCTGCAAAAAATTAAATTTCTGAAATATCTTTGATTACAGAACCACAAAATTACTTATTTGCAAAGGAAATTCAATTACAATTTCCTTTTATAGAGGAGGAATTTGATTTCCTGAAGTGTCAAATACCTTGCAAAGCTATGGTGGTAGAGTAAAATCTTGGATCCCAGATTCTGAATTCTGCTTTTTTTGTTATTAATTTTTTTCCAGATGTCTCCAAGAATACTAGATATAAATTCCAGGAAGGATGAGGATGCAGTGAATCGGTGGCAATACAAATTCTAGTTGGCATCTCTGGTACTTTTATTATACATGCAGAACAAGACCAAGAAGGTAACAGGATTTGGCAGCAAGGGAGCAGAAACCTGCAGTGCAGAGGAGGTGGGTTAAGCAGAAGGCAAATATCATTAGCATCAGATGTTGGACAGACAGCTCATTGATTTTCTTTTTACTTTAGTCACGATGCACATCAGTAAATAGCAGATTATGTCATGGAAGCAAACTGGAAACCGGAAATGCTTGAGATAAATAGACAGCATCGAAGGTAAGGCTGACTATTGTAGCAAACATCTCAAGTCTGCAGAACCCCTCATTTGCAGCTTTTAAAATCAAAGCAGCTTACTTATTCTGGCATTTTTGTACATATTACAAAGTACCACAACTCCTTTCTGGAGTTGTATTATTTTTTATGATTCATAAGATTGGTTGAATGGAAGAAAGAAGAAAGCTTCTTTATCTCCTTCCTAGCAGCAGACTGGGGAGCAGATACCTCTATTATAATGTGGCAGAGAGAGGTTGAAAAGCTATCTTGTTTTGTTTTATGGAGAGTTTATTTATCACCAGGTCTCAGGAATCAATTCAGTCCCACAAGACCTAAACGATAAAGAAGGAAATACAATTCTTGATTCTCTACATTTAGAAATCTTGGCTACCAGGCCTCCATAGTGCTTCAGAGTTTAACTGTCAACTAGCATTCAAATTATTTGAGTTCCTCTGGCCACCAAGAAAGCAAAAGTCACCATTGAAACCATTGTCAAGGGCACTGAGCATTAAGAGAAGCTAAAATCACTGTCATAACTAAGGGCTTGAACATATATGCTTGGCACTTAAACAACCACATGGGGATGGGTTGTTGAGCTGTGAAGGCAAATGAACAAATAGAATCTGACCTAATGAAAGCCTTGGCAAATCAACCAAATGGAATGAAATTATATCACCCCAACAGACCATTCATGTCTATTGCTTTTGTCACTGAGAAATATGATGAGGGCTATCTATACTTCATGGTAGGTATAGAGGATTACAAATAAGAGTTATAACTTAGAAACCAGCTACCTAACTGAAGGATTAAGTAAGTCACTAATATTCTTATTAGAGAAAAGAGTAAGAATAAAACAAAACAAAACTAGAATTATAAAGACCATTATTGAGATGATTAAGGGTTTAAGGCATAAGCAGTTGACTCTGATTACATACTGTTCCAGGCATTACATTTTGTCTTTCTGGGCATAAATCAGCAATAAGCCCTTAACATTTCTGGGTATGTCTCTTGCCATCTTTCTCAGTCCCTCCCCTAAGAAGACACTTTCAGAACTATTAATATAAGGAAATACAAATGTTCACAATATTAATATAAATATACACAATGTTGCTCTAACCTAATCTGTTTAGAATTAAAACATTCATTCACTCAGTTTTTTTGGCTTCTGGATGTATTATAGTCCAAAAGCAAGAATCCAAAAGTTTCATGAGAAGGGGTGGAAACACTTGTTTCTGTCAAAGGCCTTAGAGATTTATAAGATAGTTTAGAAACCATACAATTCAAGCAGCCAAGTCATGAACAATAGTGAGGAGAAACCAAAGTGTCTGGAATACATCAAGGCAGTATCACTGATCAGCAGGGTCTTACGCAACTCACAGACTGGTTAAAGAAAGCGATTGTGTCCAAGATGTCAACTCTTTACAGGCACAAGTTTCATCCATGGCTCTAAAATCAGAGTAAAAGGTTTAAGCTGGGGTCAACAAACTACAGTCATGAGCTACATGTGGTCCTCTAATGATATTTATCCAGCCCACCAGGTATTTGTTGCCACTGCTGCCTATCCTGCCTAGTGGAGATGATACCAGGCCACATTGTGCATGTGTGGAATGCTTGCTGCATTCTACGACTCCTCCTTTTCTCTGTCTCTCGACTTCTCTTCTCAATCGAGGGAAAGGCTGCTCAAACTATGGCCCAAAGGCCACTATTTCTAATAGTTTCTTTAAAACTATAGTCTGACCCTTCAATGGTATGAGGTTACAGTGGGCTGCCCCAATCCCCCACATTTAAAGTTTGAGGATGCTGGTTTAAAGCATTAGCTATTAGCATTAAAGTTATTAAGCTATTAGCATAAAGTATATTATGCTTCTGTAAAGCATCAGCATTCTAGAAACTACAATTACTACTCACCTTGTCATATGATAAATATATTCATGCAAATAATCATATTTTTTATAAATACCTGGTTATCCCAGGGCTGATTCTTAGCACATCCACACATCCTCCAGTGAATGAATTATCTCTCAGTTTTTTTCTTTTCTTTTTTTTTTTTTTAGTTTTTGGTTTTGGGGTCATACCTAGAGGTAATCAGAAATTACTTCTGGCTCTGAACTCAGAAATTATTCCTGGCAGACTGGTGGACCATGTGGAATGTCAAGAATCAATCCTTGGGCTATATGCACAGGAGGCAAACCACTACACACTGTATTATCCCTCTGGCCCCTAAATTTTCTTTTTACTTTCCAGACACCCAATTATCAACTTGTGACAATATTAGTCTCCCCAGTTTTCCTATCCTTTTATTTGATATAGTTTCACATTTATATCCAGGACAATTAATTTTTCTCTAGTTTTAATTTTATCATCAAAATTGAATCCCATATTTATCAATTTAAAATGTTTGCAAATTGCTGTCAATAGTGGCTCATGTTCTCCCAGGAATAGATTTCTAGGCACTGACAATATTTTTTCATCTCTTTTAACATGTTAGATATATTGAAATAGACTTTTGTTTTAATCACTTGCATAATTAAAACAACCACCAGTTTATAATTATTTTCATGAAGGTAATCCATCTGTTTTTCTTCCCTTTGGATGCTCTTAACTTATTATTGTCTTTGTGTTTTAATTGTTTTGTATCATTTGTCTTTGTAGAACTTACATTTAATTTTCCTTCTTGGGATTCTTGGAGTTTTCTAAATCTTGTCAATTAAAATAAAATTGAGCATTTTCCATTTTAATTTTTTCAGGAGATTTTCGTTGCATACAGCATATATCTTCTTAACATACTCATATGTTTTAAAGTTTTTCTCTAAACAATTTTTATCTTTTCTTTAATTTGAATTCCTAAAGGGTTTTTTCTTTTTTAACCTGATCAATCTATTATTGACCTTAGTACTAATGTCTTCATTTCAGTTATTTTTGTTTAGACTATTTTTAGTTCTTTTTGCTTAAAATATTCAATTACTTCTATTGTAGTGAACATGTTAACTATTTTAACATTTCTGTCAGAAAAGTCCAGATTAGGTTGATCTTTTTAGGTATGGCTTTCAAACACCATTTTAAATAATTTCTCTTCATTTAAAAACATAGTGATTTTATAATACACTTAAGAATATAATGAATCTTTACAACAACATATTTCTGCTTAGAATTTTGTTTTATCTTTCAGTCCGCTTTCATTATGACATATTCTTCCCCTGGCCTCATCACACTATATCATATTCCACTTTGTTTTGTTTTGTTTTTGATTTTTGGCTAGGGGTTACTTCTGGACATGTGCTCAGAAGTTGCTCCTGGCTTGGGGAACCGTATGGTATGCTGGGGGATTAAACCTTCTTGGTCCTTCTGAGGTCAGCTGCGTGAAGGCAAATGTCCTACCACTGAGTCACATCTCTGTTATTCTCTATCAAGTATTGTATGGCTCATGGATGCTCTTTGAGTTGATTGATCTTCATATATATTCTAACTATAAGGACAGTTTTTTATTTGTTTTGTTTTGAATGTTTGGCAGAATGTCAAACTTAGCTTTATCAGAGTTTAGTCCAGATCTCTGCTTAAGAATCACTCTTGGGAGAGAACAGTGGATTGTTTGTGGTTTTACTGGGTTGAGCCCAGGTACACAACATGCAACGTAAACTCATTGACTATTGTAACATCTATTTAGTCTACAGATATTCATATGTATGAATATTTATTAATCTTTCCTATAGTGAGCTATCTATCTTTTCTCATAACTTTTAACTTTCACTGCACCATATCTGAGCATTTATTTTTTATTGGCTAAACAATTATTTTCAATATGCCCTTGCTTTTCTTTTTTTTTTTGTTTTTTTTTTGGCCACACCCAGTGACGCTCAGGGGTTACTCCTGGCTACGTGCTCAGAAGTCGCTCCTGGCAGGCACGGGGGACCATATGGGAACCGGGGGATCGAACCGTGGTCCGTCCTAGGCAAGGCAGCAGGCACCTTACCTACTGCACCACCTCCCGGCTCCCAATGCCCTTGCTTTTCAATATGCCCTACATTCTCTTCTTTATGCTCCATCAATAATTTTAAACTTGGTATTTATTCATTAATGAATATATAAAATAATTTATTCATAGGTCTCTACACAACCAAATCTTTTTGAAGTGCAATGATCAAGGTATCTCTTATGATACCTTGAAACTGTGTTGACTTATCCTGATATTATTTCATACTATGGTTGACTACTCAGTTGTGTTCTCTATATTGTAAGATTTTTATTAAGAGTTCTTGTCGAAGAAGGCCAAGAAAGACCCAGCAAAAACTGTCTCCCAGAGGTGCCCCAGTAGAAGGGCATGTTTCTCTTCATTGTCTGTGAAGGCGGAAAGTGTTTGGCCCCTGCTGTGAGTATAGCAACAGGGAGAGAAATTGAAAGGTTCTGTTGCCTTTACCAGTTTCTCTTCTCTTCTGTGTCCTGAAACTCTCCTGAGAAAGCCAAGAAATACCCTGAGAAAACAGTCTCATAGAGGCTCCAGAAGAGTTCTTTCTAACTAATGAACCTCACGATAGCACGTAGAAAAAAAAAATCACACTATAAGTGTGACACTGGGGAAATCTCATAGGGAAACACCATGCACAGAGAATAAAGATTATAGCTCTGATGATGTCCAAAATACCAACCATCTGACTAATTTCTCAGATAAGAAATTTAGAATAGAAATGTGGAGGATCCTCATAGAAATCAAAGACAGCATAGCTCAAGCTGAACAGAACATAAAGATAGAAATCTGAAAACTTCAAACTGAAATAACAGGTTTGAAAAACACAGTAGCTTAACTGAAAAATTCAGTGGAAAGCCTTTCCAACAGGGTAAAAGCAGCCGAGGACAGAATAAGTGAACTGGAAGATGAAATGTAGAACAACTTTATACAGTAGAAGAGAACTTTATACAGCAGAAAAGAGCCTTAAGACAAATGATCAGACAATGGAAAAAAGTACTCAAAGAATGTGAACAGATGAAAATAGAAGTTTTTGATAAACTCAAAAACAACATAAGAATCACTGTAGTCCCAGAGGTTCAGCAAGAAGATTCTCAGGAAGAATCAACAAAGACATCATCACAGATAAATGACCTGAGCTAAATAATGCATTTAACCATATCCTACATGCCTGAAGAGTACTAGTTAAAAGAGACCCAAAGAAAAGCACCCAAAGATACATCCTAGTCACAATGACAAATCCCATAGGTAGAGATAGAATACTAAAAGCAGCAAGATCAAAAAGGAAAATTACATTCAGAGGAGCATCCTTAAGATTTACAGCAGACATATAACAAGAACCCCTCAAGCCTGAAGACATGGTTGGGATATTGTAACAAGACTGAATGAAATAGATCCTTCACCCAAAATACTGCACCCAGTCAGACTCACATTCAGGTTTGAAGGAAGGAAGCATACCTTCACATATAAGAAACTTTACAGATGCAATACTAGTCTTAAAAGAAAAGCTGAAAAGGTCTACTTTAAGTCAAGATAAACCAATAGACACAACAAACGTATACACAAAGATGACATTAAATTCCATGATATTCATCTCTCTCAATGTTAATGAATAAATGCACCAGTTATATATACATAATGGCAAAATGCATAAAAAAGATGAATCCAACATTCTTCTTCCTACAAGAAACGCAGAATAGTCAGAACAAACATATACTCAAAATAAAAGGCTGAAGGAAAATTATCCAAGCAAACAACACTCTTAAAAACCTGGAGTGGCCATATTAATATCAGAAAACACAAACTTTACACTCAAAAAAGGTGTAAGGGACAAAGATGGACACTTTTATAATCAAGATATATGTGCAACAGGAAGAAATTGAACTACTAAACATATGCACACCCAATGCAAGACCAACAAAATATCTATTACAACTACTGGCATATTTGAAAGAGGACATCAATAACACAATAATCTGAGAGACCTCAACATATCTCTGTCAAGACTTGATAGGTTAACCAAACTGAAACCCAATAAACATATTATAGCCCTGTAAAGAGAAATGGAAGAAAGAGGCCATATATATATATGTATATACATATACATACATATATATACATACATATATATATATTTGAAAGAGGACATATTTGGCATATTTGAAAGAGAACATCAATAACACAATAATCTGAGAGACCTCAACATATCTCTGTCAAGACTTGATAGGTTAACCAAACTGAAACCCAATAAACATATTATAGCCCTGTAAAGAGAAATGGAAGAAAGAGGCCATATATATATATATGTATATACATATACATACATATATATATATACATACATATATATATACATATATATATGGCCTCTTTCTTCCATTTCTCTTTACAGGGCTATAATATGTTTATTGGGTTTCAGTTTGGTTAACCTATCAAGTCTTGACAGAGATATGTTGAGGTCTCTCAGATTATTGTGTTATTGATGTCCTCTTTCAAATATGCCAGTAGTTGTAATAGATATTTTGTTGATCTTGCATTGGGTGTGCAATATATATATATATATATATATATATATATATATATATATATATATATATGTAGGGCACTCCATCCCCAAAAACCTGGATACACATTCTTCTCCAATGTACATGGTTCATTCTCCAGGATAGACCACATGCTGGCACATAAACCATAACTCCGTAAAATAAAAAAGGATAGAAATTTTTCAGGCAACCTTTGTTGAACACAGGATCTTAAATTAGATGTGAACTACAAAGGGATACAGAAGAAAAAAATTTAACACCTGGAAATTAAACAGCTTACTACTGAACAACCAGTGGGTCCGAGATGAAATCAAAGAGAAAATCAAAACTTTCCAGGAAACAAATAACAATGACAAGTTACAGAATTTATAGGACACAGCAAATGCATTACGGAGAGGAAAATTAATAGCTTTGAAAGCACACATTAGGAAGGAAGAAGGAACATACCTGCATAGCTTAATGATACAGCTTATAAATTAGAAAATAATCAACAACAGCAAAAAAAAGGAGGTAGACAGCAGGGAATAACAAACCTTAGAGCAGAAATCTATGAAGTGGAAACAGAAAAAACAATCCGAAAGATTAATGAAGCAGAAATTTGTTCTTTGAAAAAACAAACAAGATTGATAGGCCATTGGCAAAACTCACAAAGAGAGAGCGAGAGAAACATGATAACCTGTACTAGAAACAAAAAGAGAGAGATTACTACAGAATTGCAGAGATTCAAAGGGTAATCAGAAACTACTCTGAGAAACTCTATACCATGAAACTAGAGGATATGGAAAGAATAGATACATTCTTAGACTCTTATAACCTTCCATGGTTGAATAAGGAAGATGTAGCATATCTAAAAACATCCCATTACTATTGAGAAATTTAAAACAGCAATAACATGTCTGCCCCCAAACAAAAGCCCAAGTCCAGATGGATTCACTAATGAATTCTTTCAAACTGTTCAAAAGAACTACTACCAATTTTTGCCAGGCTCTTTCATAAAATTGAAAAAACTGGGGACACTTCCAAATACTTTTTACAAAGCCAACATTACCTTGATACTAAAACCAGAAAGAGATTCTGCAAAAAAGAAAATTACAAACAAATAACTCTGATGAACACAGATGATATGATCCTCAACAAAAACCTGGCAAATAGGATTCTATGCCTCATCAAAAAGGTCATACACTATGATAGGTAGGTTTCATCCTAGGAATGCAAGGATGGTTCAACATCCATAAATCTATCAATATATTACACACTATCAACATCAAGAAAAATAAAAACCATATGATCATATCAACAGAT
>PVKC010018989.1:0-19351 GCA_004027635.1 Crocidura indochinensis
GAGATGAAGTCATGAAATTTTCCTACACATGGATGTACATGGAATCTATCATGCTCAGTGAAATAAGTCAGAGAGAGAGAGAGAAAAACACAGAATGGTATCACTCATCTATGGGTTTTAAGGAAAATGAAAGACATTCCTGCAATAATAATAATTTTCAGACACAAAAGAGAAAGGAGCTGGAAGTTCCAGCTCACCCAGGAAGCTCACCACAAAAAGTGGTGAGCTTAGTTAGAGTAATAACTGCATTTTGAACAGTCCTAAAAATGAGAACCTATGAGGGAAATGGAGAGCCTGTCCAGAGTACAGGCGGGGGGTGGTTGGGGAGGAGGGAGATTTGGGACAATGGTGATGGGAACGTTGCACTGGTGATGGGTGGTGTTCTATACATGACTGAAACCCAAACACAACTATGTATGTAATCAAGGTGTTAAAATAAAAAAAAAAAAGATAATGCCAGAGACTGCCTTAGAAAAAATGAGCAGCTAACAACGCCCCCAAATTTGGACTCATCTGGAGGCCGGGGGCCAGGAGAGGGTGCAGCAGGGGGCATACCAAGTTTCCCAGCCTGCCCAAGCAAAGGAGAAAGCCTTCGACATTGGGGCCACCCCAGACCCCATGCCGGGTAGAGCCAGGCTCAGGATCCAACCACGATTAGGTGGAGAACCAGCAGCCAGGATCCACCCGCCCTCCTCCCTAGCCCTCACACCCTGCACAGGGGCAGGAGGGGCCACCCGACACCCACCTTTTCTGGCCGCCTGGGTCACCACCCCAGGAGGCCCTGGAGGTCGGGAGCAGGAGAGGGTGCAGCTGGGGGCCTACCAAGGTTCCCAGCCTGCCCAAGCAAGGGAGAAAGCCTTCGACATTGGGGCCACCCCAGGCCCCATGCCGGGTAGAGCCAGGCTCAGGATCCAACCACGATTCAGTGGAGAACCAGCTGATCATCCCTATTTCTTTTTTTTTGTTTTTGTTTTTGGGTCTCACCCGGCAGTGCTCAGGGGTTACTCCTGGCTCCATGCTCAGAAATTGCTCCTGGCAGGCACGGGGGACTATATGGGGCACCGGGATTCGAACCGATGACCTTTTGCATGAAAGGTAAACGCCTTACCTCCATGCTATCTCCCGGGCCCTGATCATCCCTATTTCTATGGGAAATTTTCTTAATCTTTGTAAACTTGGATTGAAGAACTTTAAGGTTGTTTCAAAATGTAATTATGTCATTTCATTGTTATAAATGCATGTACTTAAGAAAAGATATATGTGTATACATATATAGGCATGATATATTTTTATTGGATGCAATTCCCACTAATATCTGAGGTATATCGTTAGTGTCTCATAATAAGTTGCCAGAAGACAAGACCCAAGAATTGCACAGGACAAACTTATACTAAAATATCACCACCACCCCATTTACCTAAAATTCAGCCTTGTTGGTGCCCTGTATTTATATTTTCTTCCTAGACTTAGCTTTAATCAGAAGCAATTCCTTAGTGTTTAGGCAGATTAGCTCCATTACCTAAGAAGAATTTTTTTAGCATTATTTCCTACCAATCAAACAATATGTATTCCACATAATGTCAAATTACAGTTACCTAAAGAAGCTATAATTTCCATTAATCTTGAAAGTCCAGAACAAGTCTTTCCTACAATTATTTAAAATACTCGAGCAGGCACAATTTTTAAAACAGTGACTTCTCTGAACTGTCCAACTCAGCAACCTCAATCACACTGCTGTTTTTGTAACTAGGAACAGTAGCTATGATTAGTAAAGAAATTGGCCGTGCTGTTTTGCTTCTAGGCATTAAATTTCACCTAATATTAATAGGGGCATATAAAACTATCCTTTCCAATCTGGCCAATTATGTCCATAGATATATGTATATATGCATATATATATGCATACTTTGAGCAAGTGTCTTTTGCAATCTGGTTGACTTCTAAAAACCAGATATTCAAAAGAAGTCCTAGGAATTGGACCTTCTCTTCATCTCATACAAATTAAAGTTCTATTCTCCCTATGCAGCCAGGAAGCCAACAACTTGAACTACAAATGTACACTACTTCTAATATTTTCATTCCCTTAATTTCTATACCACCACTTACAGACTTCGGTGTACAGCTAAGATTAGTAGGCTTTTGTTAAAAGGTACATTGTTTAACTTAGAATGGGGTTCAAATGCAGTATTTCTAACAAAGTTTTAGGACTTTTTGGTCTTTTGGTCTATTGATTTTAAATACAAAACTAACAAATATCATTTACTGGGACACTCCTCTTTTGCTCACAGATGGATGGCACTCACGTGTTTTAATAAGATATGAATCCCAGTGAATAACTTCATCTCATATCCATGAAAATATCTATCCAGATGATCTCATTCTACACTTAGGATGAAAAATATTTGCTTAATAGCCCCAACATGTCAGCTACAGACTAATTTCAATTCCCCTAAACCAGTCTCTGATGTAAATTAAATTGCATGATTCCTTGCCTGGTGAATATTATGCCAGTATATTTATTTTTTAAATTATTAACAAAAAATCATTTGAAATGGCAGTATGGAGAAACTATAACTGATGTGAAACCCTTGGCAGCAACCAAATATGTCATCAGAACAGTATCAACATTGGGGAAGGGGGGTGAGGAACCAGAAAGGATGGAAGCCAAAACTTTAATAATAAAATGTTCTTAAATCATAAAATATTTTATCTGAAGTGAGAAAATATAATACTAGTTGTTAAAATTGCCTTACTTGCTGAACTTTCCTAGTTTTCTTATTAATATAGTAAGAATTCCTAACCACTAATTACATAATCTCTTCCACACATCCAGAACAACGAGTCTACTATATCAATACACATATTTTTGAGGGCCCATTATTCTCAAAAATAAAGCAAAAAATAGAAAATATAACTTTTCTTTTAACACACCAAAAATTGAATGTTGCTAATGTGCTAAAAATGTGGACATTTTGTAAAATTTTTATATTTAAATTTTAAAAATAACTTCCAGGATAAATTATTGCAATGCTAATTTTGAAGCTGAAAACCTTTAACAAACCAAAAATCCTATAAAACAAAAAAGACCATTAACAAGATGCATCCTATGGAATGTGAGAAAATGTTTGTAAACTGTTTATCTGACAAGAGATTAATATCCAAAACATATAAAGAACTCACACAAATTAATAGCAATAACAATCTTCAATACCTATTTTAATTGGGCAAAGGACATATTTTCAGGTAAACATAATTGTTGAGAGGTTCATAAAAGCTATTCAATATCACCAGTAGATAACATCAAAACCACAATGAGTTGTCGTATCACAATTAGTGATATGTCTATTATAAGACAATGTTTTTTATATATTTACTTTTATAAATTTTGACATTCATTCTACCAATTATACAATATAGTTCACCCTTTTAATCAAAGGACTATTGCCATTTTCACCAACATGGATGAAATTGGGGGCGTTATGATGAGTAAAGTGTCAGAGAGATAAAGACAAAAACTGCACAGTATCACTTTTATGTGAAATCTGAAACAGAAAAAAAATTTGTTAAGCTCAGAGAAATTGAATAATGATTTTCAGAGATCAGAAAGTAAGAGATATTTACAGATGTGGGTAAAGGTAAAAAAAAACCTCAGTTATGATATGAGATGAGATAAGTCTAAGAATCTAATGTATAACATAGTAAGTGCAGTAGATAATGATTGTATCTTATAACTGAAAATTGCTGAGTAGAACTTAAGTGCTCTCAAACAGAAAATAGTAAGTAATGGGATGGATATATTCATTAACTCAGTTAAAAATACTTCCACAGTGCTTCCAGTGCTAAAAATAATTCCACAATGCTACCATGAATCAAATCACATTGCTAATGTTCAAGATTTTCAATTTTATTAGTCAGATAATACTGGAGGGGGCACAGCGTGGTGGCGTGGCAGTAGGGTGTTTGCTTTGCATGTACTGACCTAGGATGGACCTCGGTTTGATTCCCTAGCATCCCATATGATCCCTCCAAGCCAGGAGCGATTTCTGAGCGCATAGCCAGAAAGTAACCCCTGAGCGTCACCGGGTGTGGCCAAAAAAAACAAAATCAAAAACAAAAATGGGGTGGAGGAGTGAATGATAGAAATGAAGAAACTAAAGACAAATGGTTCAGAGTTACCTGGCTAGTATATAGTAGCTCCAGATTAGGTCTCAGAAAGTCATGTTTTAGGACCTTAGTTTTCCAAAATACATGTTCTACCATACCTATGACCTACTGCATCAACCACAAATTTCTGTAAGTGAAAATGAAAGTGGAATGAAAAGACTTTGACCAGTGGAGCTGGAATCTAGAAAACAATTTTTCATAGAATAAAGATCAATTGCAAGACAACAGGTTGACTTAGACTGAGGGAACTTCTCAGCAAAATGGAATCATGCAGTCATAACACTGTCATTTGTATTCAAGGGATATTTTTTTGTGGTTTTTGGGTCACACCCGGCAGTGCTCAAGGGTTATTCCTGGCTCCATGCTCAGAAATTGCTCCTGGCAAGCACGGGGGACCATATGGGATGCCGGGATTCGAACCGAAGACCTTCGGCATAAAAGGCAAATGTCTTACCTCCATGCTCTCTCTCCGGCCCCAACAAGGGATATTTTTAATATAAAATCTTTATTTAAGAACCATGATTACAAGCATGATTGTAGTTGGGTTTCAGTCATAAACAGAACACCTCCCACTGCCAATGCGTCCCCTCCCTCCTTCCCCACCTCAAGGGATATTTTATTTCCCTTCCCAATTGCAGCCTTCCTAAAAGCAGATTTGGAATATTGAATTTTCAGTACCTTGATTGTGGATATATTCTCCTATATATTGAATGAATGTTTTAAAAATATAAAGGAGTCATCAGAGCTACACAGCAATACCTGCAAGACATTTGTCTGGACATAATATTGCAAATATTCAAGAAAAGGGAATTGGCAATAAGGCATCAAAGGTATTAGGTTAGCTTAAGGGGAAAATAATTTTACATCCCTATGGACTATGGACTGTCTCCTACTATTTTCACAGGCTCCTTAACTTTTCATAACCATATAAAATCTCTGTGCTTGTCATTGAATCCTATGAAGATCAAGTTTATGGAAAATGTCTTCCATATATCAAAATATTTTTATTGCAACTTTTCTTTTATTTCTTTTTCCCTTTTATATCTGCTGTGCCCACCCAAGCAGAAAAGTTAAACAATTTTTTGTTCTGTTATATTTGACTTTCAGCTCAATAGTCACCCATTTATGTCTGTCTTCTTTCTAATCAAAACAGAGATGATGAAAAATGAATTCACTTTGTATGATCAAGATAGGTCAGAAACATACAGAATAGGAAGTTAGGCCTTTTATTCATGTCATGTTATCTGTAGTCTTTGGATAAATGTCCACTTAGACATGCTCTCATGCTTTACACTAAGGTGAGAAGAAACCTAGAGAAATTATGTCTTAGGACATCCCTCCACAGTCTAATGTGCTCATGATTAGTTAATCCTCCTGGGTAAATTCAGGCCAACTTTCAACTTTAATCACAGAAAATGAATCTTCTCTTTTAGAATAATTACCGAGCTACAAAGAATGAAAAATAACATGAACTTTCATGATACAGGCTATTTACTGGCAAAATGGGCACTTTCCTGAAAAGATCCAAGTGCTCTGGAAATGCTCTCCTTCCACCATTTTACTTAGAAATCTAACACAGAACTGACATCCACTGATTTTAGATTGCCTGGAAATCTTAAATTAGATGTCCCTTTCATATTAGTGATTAATATTGTATCTTTAAAAGGTTACAACACTAATGGATATGTTATCTGAATGGGATGCAGAATTTTTCCTTCCATCTTTTTCTGTGTTAAATAGATAACTATTTTCTGTCACTGGAAATAGGCCAATAGGATTAAAACCTTGTCCTTTATTTTTACCTTAAATTCTCAGTTTTATGACTGACCAAGAGAAAGATATTTAAGGAAGTGTGTGGAGTTCAACACTAAAGTGTGAGCAAAACGGTAAATGAAATAATGTATTGAGCACCTTATAGATACCACTGAAAACATGTCTTTTGTTATTGGAGTTATTAATTTTATAAAGAGGACTGCTTTAAATTTCTTTATTTTCCCAATAGATAATATAATCTGTCTTGAATAGTCCAAGTCAGGTTCACTGGCACCAAATATTCTCTCGTGAATACATTTGAGTGGTCCTAAATTTGAGATTTATGATGAAGGCAGAAGGGATTTATGAGAGTGAAGGGGGACCAGTTTAGCATCCTGGTGGGAAAAATTACAATTAGTTCAACACAAACTCTGTAGGAGGCCCATCTGGGTCCTTGCTTGAAGCTTTGAACTTCCCAGTTTCTCTTTTTCATTCAAGAGTCTTAGAATCTAAGAGTCCTTAAATTCTCCTAATCTGCCTTGAGGTCCTCTATATGTGCTCTGGGTAACCCATTGATTGGGACAGGCTGTACATGGGGTTATATTATAGGATGGATTTGGAAGTTCCTTTTCAGGGAGTGCTGGTGCAGGTGGGGGAGTAAACTCATTTTGTGCTTAAAGTCAACCAGAGATTTCTTCACTATTTGTCAACAACATGAAATGTGTTGGATATCAAATAAAATACAGTATGGGGATAATGATGATTAAAGGCAAATGTACCCAAGAACTAGTTTACAAAACTGCGCTTAACAAGAGGTCAGGAGTGGATGGAAGGAGACCCTGAGACAATGGGTAATATTAAGAAAAATATACACTCTGGCAATATATGTGGTGTTGGCACATTGCTTATAAGAACCTCCATCATTAACAGTGCTGTAACTCACAATACAGCTAAGATGAGCTATTTGGGTCTGCCATACTGTGTTTCTCCTTATCCTGTCTACCCCATAACCTACCTGCTTAGGTGATCACCTGAGTTTCGAGAGTTATCATTCACACAAAATATTGTAATAATCTTTTGTCTGTCTACATACTCTACATCATATTACATAATCAGGTTTTGAGAATGCACTGCTAAATATCCAATAATAAACAAGACAAACATCTAGCTTATGGGAGTCAGGTGGAGAAAATCAGACACCAAATTTAAAAAAATTAAAAGAAAGGCATTGACTGTGAAAAATACTCTTAAGAAACGGAATGGAGTCGATGCTTACATGAAATTACCTGCTAGGAAAGGAATCCTGGAGGATGTGATAAATGGGTGAATTAAAAAGAATGAATAAGGGAATCAGAGAGATAGTATAGTGGCTAGTATGCTTGTATTGCATGCAGCTGATCTAGATTCTATCTCCAGCATTCCATATGCTCCTCAGAGCTTTCAGGAGTTATTCTTGAGTAAAGAATCAGAAGCGCAACCTCAGAGCACCACTGGATATGCTCCCCCCCAAAAAAGACAAAAAAATGCAAAAAGTATGATGAAGACTATTAATTAAACAGAGAAAATAAAAAGCTTTCTAAACTGGACAGTAATCTATGACTTTATTTACCTTTAAACCCTGACAAATTAGAGACCTACGGCTAGTTTATTGAGAGTCTGGAGGCTTGAAACTTAAGAAATAAAAACTGTCAGAGAAATGGAAATTATAAGAATTATTTCACATTTCATTAGCCAAAGTTAGTGTATCTCCTGGATTCATTGATATTTTAGCCCAATTTCCTTTGGCTCAAGGCTGGAAAAAAAAAATAAAACTGCTCCACAGTTCATCCCAAAGGACCACCTGCCTGCAAAATGATGATCAGGAAGAAGTCGAAAGAAAGCAGTCCCTTAGAAGTAGAGACCTAGAATCTAGAGCCAGCTCCTCTGAAAAATAAGAACACAGCAGGACTTAGGCAAGCAAGGAAAAATGAAACCAGAGAGCATGACTGATGTGACAAGGACAGAGTTTACTGTGGAGAAAACGTCGGATGGTGCTTTGATGGGGTGGGAAGTTGAGCACGATTCTCAAGTAAAATCCTGTCCTAGGAATGGCAAATGGGAAAAGGAACTCCTGAGCTCTGTATCAGTAAAAATTATTTGTTTTTCTAGTCCACAGGGTGTGTTTGTGCTGCAATCTTGTGACTCTGTCACTGCTAAAACCCTGAGTACCATGGAAGCAGTTTCCATGGAGAAAGGGCTTCTGGGTGAGAGGTCAAGCTGGAACCAGTTTATAGGACATTCGTTTATGACTTTGCTCATAAAAATTGATGTTATTTTTTACCCTCATCTCATTAAATCATTTTCTCTTTCATTTTTGAACTTACTGTGCTGAGAGCTTAGTAATTAATTTTTCTTTTCCTTTTGAATCTCTAAAGAGATGCTAGCAACAGATAGATACACAAGCTATTGTCTCAGTAGGAAACCTTCCCTTCCAATGTAGAAAAACATGAAGAAAAAGGTCTCCACTGATTATTTTTCAATTCAAAGCTTTTGTCACTAGGGTAGTCACAGGTGGCTGTCCCTTGTGGATAAGAGCCACTGATCCAAATACCTTCTCTTTCAGGCTGTTTTGAAATAAAGTACTCATCTTCAAACCCATATTGTTTTTAATATAACCCCCTTGACTACAGAAATAATATTGTATGCCATTCACTGGCATATGCTATTAAATATCTCTGAGCACATGAAACTCCAACTTTACAAGAAAGGCTTAAGGAAAAAAAAAGAGAAATGAAGTAAACACAAGAAATTAAAAGTTCCTGAAAGAACTTTAGAGTAAAGCTCATGAACATAATTTTGTATACACAATTTAAAGAAGCAAATTCCAATCCTTCAATGAAGCATGGTGATGGTAAGAGAAAAGGTAAGTCCAAAAGCTACACAGATCTCAGAAAAGTCTATCCTTCCCATGAATCAACCATGTGTAGTTGTTTTTCCTTTTTACTTTTGGGTGGGGGCACACCTATTGTTATTTAGGGAATATTCCTAGTTTTGTGTTCAGTGACCCCTGTCTATGTTCAAAGGACCAGATATGGTATTAGAGATCAAACTTGGATCAATTAGATGCAAGGCAAGTGTATCTTCATGTCCTATCACTCTGACCCAAGCATGCGAATTTGAACACATTTGAGTAACAGGTTTCCCCTAATTCTCATTTTCTCTATTCATAAGTGGGCAATGTGACACTTTGCTTTGAAGACTGTTGCTAGGATTAGAAAACAAGTTAAGTCTTATCTCATTTAGTCTCTTTTGAAATGAAATGCCCATCTTCTCTGAATTTCTCTAATTCTACAGACCAAGAATTCAATACAAAAAGGAATTCCCCTGAGTGATGGCATTCAAGTATCCCAGGTTAAATGAGTTCAGTGTTGATACTAAAACCCAATTAGCATAGCTTTCTAAAATATTCAGCCCAAAGTGGGATGATTTTAATTCTACCATATTCTGAGCTGTAAAGCAGTACAAAAACTTGACAAAATAGAAGTGATTCAACATGACCCACTCACCTCTAAAATGTAATTCTGTCCAGAGTACAGAATGGTTAAGAATGCAGAAAGTGGGAAAGATAATGGAAGCATTTTAACTCATGAGAATTCTTTTGTTTAATTCATTCATAATTTACCAAAATCGAACACATTCCAGGCACTATTGCATGAATATGAAACTAACAAAATATCTCTGTGATTGAGGAACTTAAATCTTTGCAAAAAATAAATAGGAAATATTATATGAATGTGACAAATATTAATGTTATTAAATGATATTAAGTGTGATAAGAGGAAAGCAATAGAAGTCTAGAGGTGGAAGAGAAGAGTTTGGGCCAGAGAGATAGCATGGAGGTAGGGTATTTGTCTTGCATGCAGAAGGATGGTGGTTTGAATCCCAGCAATTCATATGGTCTCCAGAACCTGTCAGGAGCAATTTCTGAGCATAGAGCCAGGGGTAACTCCTGAGTGCTGCTGGGTGTGACCCAAAACCAAAAACAAACACCAGGTAAGAGAATTTAAGGTGTTCAGGAATGGCTCAAACTTTTGTGCTAAAAAACAAAAACAGCTTGGCTCCTTCATCCTTTTTGACCCAGTGCTATATCCTCTGAATCACATGGCCAAGTGACAGTTCTAATTACCAAATATCACCATTATACTTCCCCTGTCACTGGGTGAAAGTAGACAAAAAAAGTAAAAAGTAAACCCAGGCTAACCCTTATAGAATATCAGAGGGAGGGGGGCTTATTACAAAGCTTTTTCCTCAGCGTAACAGAAAAACAACGAACTCAGTGGGGAATATGCATAGAAGTCCACCAAGTTTAATGAGCGAAAACACTAACACAGAAGGCTCAACTAACACTATAAGCTCTTTTAATCCTCAAAGAATAATGTTACTGCCACCATGTGAGATATTTTATGAGCTCAAAAAAATAATGAAACAGATAGCAAAGTATAGTGAAGTATAAGAGAAATAAGAAAAACTATGATTGGAAATGAAAAAAATTAAGAGTAAGGGTAGGTGATATTAAAAGTTCAATAGAGGATCTTATCGACATAATAGCAACAGATGAGGAAAAGATCAAGGGTCTCTACGATGAGATGGAGAAAATTTCTAGAAATCAATATAAGATGGGGGGTATTGAAAAGAAATAAACATCAAACCAAAAAACTATGATATGAGTTCAAAAGGAAAAACATATAAGAATCATTGAGTTTCTGAAAAACAGGAAGGTAAATTCAATGAAGAACCATAGATAAGAATTTTACAGAGTTGAAAAAGACAGAAGTCCCGATATAAGAGGTCAACAGAACCCTACGAAAATAAATTCACATGACAAAAACCAAAGACAGACAGAATATTGGAAGCAGCAATATCAGAAAATGGATTTAATGATAGTTGGAAACGATCACTCTGTACATGTGGGTGCTGAAAAATGACACAAAAAGATATGCATGATGCCCTTTCAGTAACAATATTGAAAGCCATAGTGTTTAAAAGGTGGGGGGAGGAGAGAGAGAGAGAGAGAGAGAGAGAGAGTGAGAGAGAAGAAAATGTCTTCCATAGAGGCAGAGAGGAGGAAATTGGAGACATGGTAACAGGAAAAGTGGATTGGTAAAAGGATGGGTATTGGAATATTATATGATTGAGAGTCAATCATAAACAATTTTGTAACTGTATCTTACAATGATTCAATTAAAAGTTTATTAATAAAAAAAGGAAAAATGGGGGCCGGCAAGGTGGCGCTAGAGGTAAGGTGTCTGCCTTGCAAGGACTAGCCAAGGAAGGACCAAGGTTCGATCCCCCAGCGTCCCATATGGTCCCCCCAAGCCAGGGGCAATTTCTGAGCGTTTAACCAGGAGTAACCCCTGAGCATCAAACTGGTGTGGCCCGAAAAACAAAAAACAAAAAACAAAGGAAAAAAGAGGAAAAATGCATTTAAATGTAAAGGAATGCCCATATGATTCACAACGATTCTATCAAAATGAAGCCAGAAGAGAATGGAGGTAGTCCCAAACCTCAGATGAACACCTAATCATGCAAAAAAGCAACAGATTAGAGAATTCATTGTCTTAGAACCAATTTTGCAAATATTTCTGTACAGGACAAAACAACTTCTCAAGGCTTAAAGAAAAGTTTGTTTACTCCTATCTTGTTAAGGAATTTTATTTGACATTTTTCCCTTTCTATTTGTTTGTTTGTTTACTTAGTTATTTTTGGTTTGGCAATCACTCTATCTATCCAGCGCTTACATATTCTTTTTAGTTTGTTTGTTTTGTTTTGGAACTACACTCAGCTGTGCTCAGGGTTTACACTGACTGTACTCACGTATTACTTCTGGTAGGACTCAGGGATCAAACCAAGGTCAGCCCATGGTCCTAATTTTATATGTGTCTATTTTATAGACATATTCAGATATTTTTGAGGGGAAAATAGGGTTTATCATCAGTACTCAGGTGTTTTACTTGACTTTGTGCTCAGGAATCACTCCTAGTAGGGCTTAGGGAACCATACGAGATGCCAGGAATAAAAACCCGAGTTGGCCACATGCAAAGCAAGTGCCTTATTCACTGTACTATCACTCAGGTTCCATATTCAGATTTTCTTCCTTAAAATTTTCTTCATTCCTATTACTCTTAATGCATTTTCCTTTTGTCAGATTTGTCTATTTCATGTAAGTTTTTTAATGTGTTACTTTTGAGTTATTCATAATATTGATTTTAAATTTTTATTATAGCTATAAAAAAGAAAAGATATGGCTTTTGAAAAGGAATTTATCTTATTAATTGGTACATTTATTTAAAATTTTGTGAAATTTCAGAAGTTTCGTTGTATTCATTTTTATGTATGTAGGTGTCATCACCTCCACAATAAATTTGTTTTTTAAAATCTTTTCCAGATATGGATATTTTATCTGTAAAACTGAACTTACATGGACTGGGGTAGCAGATGGTTGGGAGGAGCTGCAGAATACTGGTGGAAGGATTTCTGTTGTGGTGTTGGAATGATGTAAATATGAAAACATTAAAATAACCATATTGTATATGCCAGCACCTCAATAGAAATGGTTAAAAATGCAAAAAGAAAAATGAAATATAAATAAAAGAAAAATGTTTTGATAGCTTAAAAGTCTGGGATAGAGGGCCAGAGAGATAGTACAGTTGTCAGGGCATGTACAATCACATGAATGGCTTAGATTTATTGCTGGTATGTTATATAGTCCATCTGTGAGCACGTCCATCTGTGGTCCCAAAACAAAAAACAAAGAAAAAGTTCAGAATAGCCTAGTTCAGCTTAGAAACTGAAATTATTTTATCCCTTATTGAATTGTTTTTATTTTCTCACAGCCTAAATAGATACTTTTAGGACGAGCACTGATTTGTTAACCAAAATACGAAAGATATCAACAATATTTATGTACTCAAGCTATATTTTATTTGATCTATTGTGATTTAGGTTTGTAATACTATCAATGGAAGAGTTTCATGCATACATTTTAGCAATACATATGCATCACCAAAATACTCATTTTGGTGGTACAAGATTGTCATAATCTTGTACTACCACCACCACCACCACAACCAATCCTGCCTATCATCCCCAACCCACTGTTCACATCTCACTGCCCTGATAACTTCTGTTATGTACTCAAGATTTTTTTGGGGGGGTCACACCCGGCAGTGCTCAGAAATTGCTCCTGGCAGGCACGGGGGACATATGGGGCACCGGGATTCGAATTGATGACCTTTTGCATGAAAGGCAAATGCTTTACCTCCATGCTATCTTCCGGGCCCCGATGTACTCAAGATTTTTTAAATAAATAAGTAATGAACAATGCTTAAAGAATAAATGCAGCTGTATATATTGAAAAACCATGACATAATTTCTCTGACAAATTGAGTGTCTACTATCTTCTGTGATTGGGTCATCTATCCCACAGAGCAAATGTACCTCTTCCCTTCTCTCCCTTTACTGTTTCCAACAAAAAAGAATTATCAATTTGAGCCAAGGCACTTTCCATAATAGAACTCCTTTCAGGGGGTCAAAGCAGTGACGCAAGCCATTAGGTGTCAGACGCCTTGCATGCACTAACCTAGGATGGACCGCAGCTCCATCCCATATGGTCCCCCAAGCCAGGAGCGATTTCTGAGTGCATAGCCACGAGTAACCCCTGAGCATCACTGGGTGTACCCCCCTCCAAAAAAAGAAGTCCTTTCAGATAGGGTGACTCCAAGATAGCTCAGTGTCAAATTTCCTCATGGGTCCTCTCTGGTAGGATGAAGATCAGAAATATCCAGTCTAATATGATGAAAGTGATAGAGGCCCTGGATGTAGACCAGGGGTTAGTGGGGTGAACAGATTTAACCTCCCAATATGTATTCCTTAGAAAGGCCTACCAGAAAAGCAGTCACATATAATTTTGTGATTCCACAGACATGTTTCCAAGAAAAAAAAATCTAAATTGGAGAAAGATAGGGTGAAGAAGCTATTAGCTAAGTCACTGACTAGCTTTATGAATCTCTCGTTTTTTATATTGATCATCTCATTGCCAGCTGTTGTAATAACTTCAGTAAGTTCACTCAGCACAACCTGGCCCCTTGCCAGAAAACAGCAAGATACTAAAGATTCTCAAATATTAAAGTGGTTTTTGATGAGTTGCATTTACCAAAGAGCAAAGTTTCTTCATTTAGTGAAGCATCTCTCAGCTGGTTGGCATCTGGACCCACACATATACTTACAGAATAGTGGCCACATATGAAAAATTGTGTAAATGGGCTGTCTCATTTACAACCCCTTTGAGGCGAAGGAATCAACTGCTAAAATGGGAGGGAAACAAGGATGTCAGGTCAGAATGGTTGAGAAACATTAATTTAATGTTTTTAGACTTATCATTCACCTGTAAATCTCAGAAGTTGCCAGTCACTATCATAAATCAGTATAGAGTACAGACTAGCTTCAAAGGGAACTGGCCAAAACAAAAGTAAAGCCCAATAAATGTCAAAAATTTTTGTTTTATTTTGGCTTACTCCTGACTATTAGTGACTATTAGTGTTCAGGGAACCATATATGGTACCAGAGATCAAACCCAGGTCAGCTGGATGCAAAACCAAGTACCCTACCCACAGTGCCTTCTCTCCTGCCCCAGTAACAAGGCTTTATGTTAAGTTCAGGGACAAAGGAATGAATCTGAGATAGCACTCAAACCTCAGAACTAAATATTTTCCCCTTTGCTTTTATTTAGAAAGTCATTTTGAATCCTAGGGTTAAAGAAATAGTCAGCCAGATTTATTTTTTCTCTTTCGTTGTAACATTTTATTTTTTAGCAATTGAGGTAACATAGTACCAATAGTGTTGATATTATGCTTTTGCTATAAAAAGTTACTGCTCCTCAACCTTCATCAATATGCTCAAAATAAGCCACATTTTCCCTGTTTCTCCTATTTAAAATTTTTATTTATCATTACTTTTTATCATTTATTTATTATTATTTTTATGATAGCACCAGTATTGTTGCTATATACTTGTACTGCTGCAACTCCATGCACAACTCGAATGTCACTATCCCTCCACCACCAACCCAATATCTTCCATCCCTTTAGCATCTCTACATAACACTTTTTTTCTTTCATTGCTTTGCTTAAGGTCCTTCTAGACCACATAAACATCTGTTATCTCTTTGTAGCCAGTTCAGAGCCTGGACTAAGGCCTTGGGCAGAGCAACAGCTTGATGAAACAGCAGAGCTGTGCTCTGATTACACAGAGGAGACATCAGTGAGAGAAATTCTTTCCAGTTGAAAGTGAAGATCAACACCAGCCTCTCTACTTCCAATTTCCTGTTTTAAAGAGGATTGTACAAAGAGATGTATGCCTGGTACTAATCTGCCCTTCATCGGGCCAAGGAGACATCATTGGAAAGGGCTGAGATTCATCATTAGCACACACCACCCTTCCTGAGACCTACACATGCTGCTGGCCCCAGAGACCTTCCTTTCCAAATATGCCTCCAGTAGCCAAAACAATGGTACAGAGCACTGAGAACATACTTTGCCTGTGGGATGCACTATATAGTCCCATGTGTTCAGAACAAGAGTAACCCTAAGCACTGCAGGGTGTGGACTCTCCAAAAACAAAAACACCTCTATTTAGTTATGGGGGGATGGGAATCAAACCCAGTCAATTGCATGCAATGCAAGCTCCCTACCCACTATACTATTGCTCTAGCCTCTAAAATCTTTATTTTCTTTTATAGTTTTTAATCAAGTTGTAAAGAATCACTTTATTCTTGCATCTTCTCAATTGTTTCTTCCTTATATTTGCCCTCTTCCTTTCCTACGGGCTGAGATTAGGCTTTGTGTCCAAAGATCTTATTGCGATCTTTGTCCAGTTTTAGTCTAGTGATGACCACCTTACTGAAGTGACATCTTTTAAACTAGAACTGCTCTCTTAGTTTAGACAATGAGTTCAAAGTAGAGAATCAACGCCCTTGTTTTCCAAGGTCTTTGAATAGGCCCTGAGATAAGTACATATGAGTCTAACACAGGCCCATAGGGTATATCCAATCAATAACCATTGGTCCTAAAGGATAAACTAAGTCAAAGTAAGTTGAGTAACTTACAAGTGATCTTCACCTAATAAGTGACTGCTACCCAAGGAAAACTAAAGATTTACCAGTTCCAATATCTGACTTTTTGAGCATTCTGCCTTGAGAGAGGCCAAATATACACCTCTTGAGAACCTTTCCAGTTTTTCGGCCCTTCTTTTGAATAATTATCTGGTTTCTTCCTTGCTTCATAGCTTTTCCTCATCAGAAATACATGCACTTTTCTCCTACAGCTTTGTAGAAGCATAAATAATAAAAAGTGTATTTTTATATCCGGTATGTCTTGTTTTATGTCTGTTAGCAAGTAGAGCATTTCTATTTGGTATGATTTAGTAGTAGGTTGTTTGTGGGGTATAGAAATACACGCAAAAAATTCATTTAAATTTATATTATATTAATAGCATCATTAGGCCCCAAAATAACAGCAAACAATGCCACACAAGCATACTTTACCTCAGACAGCAGGAATTCAGGAGAGCAGAATTCAGAGAACGCAAAGTGTGATATTTATTTATTTATTTTTCTATATCTATCTATTCGTTTATTTATCTGTTCAAACTCTGTGGTTTCAAATAGGAAATGCTACAGACTTGGCAGTCATTTGGGCAAAAGGACACAGACACCAGATGGATGAGGCTGTCAGGGAGACTATACCCTTTTTGGACCCAATATGTGCAATAGCCCCAAGCACACACTCCGTTCCAATTCTCTGACTTAATATACATGCTTCCTTGTTCTGTTCAGTCCCCAAACCCCTGGGATTTCTCCACACAGTGATTCCATGGAGGTAAAGCACATCTTTCCTGCTTCCTCTCCCATATTCTTTCTCATTCCTGCAGTTCTTTTATTAGCCAGCCCAAGAGACTAATATATTTTTTTCAGTTCATTTTAACAAAATTAACTCTTTGTTCTTTATTCTCTTTCATCTTCCATTTTAAGAGTGATTTTTACTATTTTCTTAGAGGATTTTTTGGTTGTTTGTTTGCTCTTATTTAATGAAACCTAAGCTGAAGAAGCTGGCTTATATTCCCAACGCACTGGCTATGGGATCTGGAATTTTCCTTCAGCTCTAACTAGCCACTCCCTTGACTTCCTGTGGCCTGAGTGCCAGGGCCTAGAGCTATTTCTTCCCAAGTCTGAGCTTCCCTCAGCCTCTGCAGCTCCTTTCTGGAAAGCTGGAATCCCCAAATCCTCAAGCTCTTCCTCAGATTCCATTCTTCACAGTCTACTTGCACCATGCTAGCACTCTTTCCCAGCACCAGATAATTTAAATGGATTACTTTTCAGGGGCAGTGCAATTTAATCTTCAAATATGAAAGTCTTCTAGAGAAATCTTCAAAATAATCATGACCTATATATCATTTGCCTTACCCTGAGTTTAATGATTTTTTTTTCTTTTTCAATACAAGGTAATCTTACCAACACTTAAACCTTTAAAGAGAATCCTTAGAGATCATAGAATCCTTTGACTTGTGATTCACTCTAATTCAACTCCATGAAAGCAGAGCTCTTAGTTTTATTTACTGATAGATTCTAAGTACTTAACATTTAATGGGCACTTAGTAAAAAGTTTACTAAAAAGAAGAAAGGTCTCATTATTTAAGAACCATTAGTATAGACTAGGAAATATAGGAAAGACTCATCGATAAAGCTCATTAAGTATAAACATTGAAACAGTCCAATCCATACCAATGTCCTTGCCGACAAGTAAAATTTTCTCTTCAAACTACAATCAGGCTGTAAATTAAGTTTATTTTAAAATTTTTGCTGCACCTTACTTTACTGAATCTCAAAAGACCAAGATAACCCAAGAAAGAAGATGGGAAGTATCAAGAATACAAAAATTAAGGGTATCAATATTTAACCAGAATTCTGTTTTTTCTAGAGTTACAGAAGTTACCTGAAAATTTCATTTGAGTTTTTGCTTATTTTTTTTGCTGCTATTCTTTATTATTTAGATAGAATAAAATTAAATTATTTGTGGGACCAGAGCAATAGTACAGTGCGTAGGGAATTTGTCTTGAAAATGGCCAGTCCAGGTTTGATCCCAGCATCCTATATGGTCTCTCAGTACCACCTGTGATGGTGGGGGAGAGAGAGAGAGAGAGAGAAAGACAGAGAGAGAGAGAGAGAGAGAGAGAGAGAGAGAGCTGGGGAAGCCTGTAGGTCCAGTCTTTGAAAGAGAGAATAGAGAAAGGCAGAGACAGAGCAGGTTGCATCTTAGGATGCTTAGTCTCTTAGATGCTCAGTCTCCAGGTTGGCCAGCAGGCTCTGTTCAGGCTTTTCCCTGGTCTCTTCAACTGTCAAACATTTTATTTTTCATAAATACCCACCAAACCATTGTCTATTACAGGGGATGTGTCCGAGGGCTTGTCCAGGGATGTGTCCAGATTCAGTTTCAAGAGTGTGTCCAGGTCCAGTTACCATTACAAGAGATTAACATCATATGTATTAACAACCGCCCCCTCTTGTGTTTTTTTTTTTAAATTGTGTGGAAGGGCCGGAGCAGTGGGGCAAGTGCCTTGCATGCACTAACCTAGGACAAACCACGGTGTGATCCTCCCTATGTCCCATATTGTCCCCCAAGCCAGGAGTGATTTCTGAGCACATAGCCAGGAGTAACCCCTGAGTACTGCCAGGTGTGGCCCCAAAACCAAACAAACAAGCAAAGGTCCCAAAACCAAACAAACAAACAAACAAACAAAAATTGTATGGAGAGTTATCCTCAATGGTCAATGGAGATCAGTCAACTGATGATCTTCTATACGTCTTTTAGCCATGGTGGTTTCAGCTGCATTTATCTGTTCTTGAGAGTTAACTTAAAAGCTCCAAAGCAGAGAGGCGACATTTAAGGGAGAAAGAAAACAATATTTTAAGGAATATAAATAGCAACTTTCTATGAAACCTACACCTAGCCTATGAAAGTGAAACACTCATCTTTTGGGTAATGGGGTGATGATTTCTTTCTAACTGCTTCCTGAAAATAAGGAATCTTGTGAACTTTTTCACATTCTGTTTTCACTTTCTATTCCAATTGATCTAAATATTCTCTCCTTAATTTTTTTGCTTATTTTCTCTCCTTTTCTTTTTTCTCCCTATAAAAAATATCTTTTTCTCATTATCTCTTTTTACTCTTTTGCTCATTTATCTTCTCTCTGAATCCCTTTAGCTTATTTTCTCTTTGAGTCTCTTTTGTTTATTTTCTCTCTAAATCTCTTTTTTGCTCATTTTCTCTCTTTTCTCTTATACTCAATTTCTCTCTTTTACTAATTTATCTCTTTCAATTCTCTTGCTTTCATTTATTCTTCT
>PVKC010018990.1:0-19338 GCA_004027635.1 Crocidura indochinensis
CTTTCAAAGGAGCATTATTAAGACTTACAACAGACATGTCACAAGAAACTCTCAAGGCCAGAAAACAGTGGTGGGATATTGTGTCAACACTGAATGAAATGGATGCTTCACCTAGAATACTGCACCCAGAGTCACGTTCAGGTTTGAAGGAAGAATACATAGCTTCACAGAAAAGCAACAGCTAAGAAACTTTACAGATGTGAATCCAGCCTTAAAAGAAAAACTTAAAGATATACTTTAAGACAAGTCAGGCCAACAGACACACCAAGTTTATAAAAAAAAAAAAAAAAAAGATGACATTAAATCCTATGACAATCATCTCCTTCAATGTCAGTGGACCAAACACACCAGTTAAGAGACACAGAGTGGCTAAATGGATCAAAAGATGAATCAACCTTCTATTGCCTACAAGAAACACACCTGAATAATCAGAACAAATATAGATTCAAAATCAAAGTCTGGAGGAAAGTCATCCAAGCAAACAACACCCTTAAAAAAGCTGGGGTGGCCATATTAATATTAGACGACATACTTTAGACACAGAAAAGTTGTAAGGGACAAAGATGGACACTTCATACTAATCAAGGAATATGTGCAACAGGAAGAAATCACAATACTAAACATATACACACCCAATGAGAGACCAGCAAAATATATAGTATGATCGCTGACAAATCTGAAAGAGGATATCAATAGTAACACAATAATTGTGGGAGACCTCAACATGGCCCTATCAACACTTGATAGATCAATCAGACTGAAACAACAAAAGAGAAAAGGAAGAAAGAGACATATAATATATATTTATATATTATATGTTATTATATATATATATATAGATATATATATATATACATGACACTCCATCCCCAGAAACCTGGATACACATTCTCCTCCAATGTACATGTCATTTTCCAGGATATATCACAAGCTGGCACATAAAACATACCTCCATAAAATCAAGAGATAGAAATTTTTCAGGCTACCTTCGCTGACCACAAGGCTCTGAAATCAGATGTGAACTAAAGAGAGACGCAGAAGAAAAACTTTAACACCTGGAAATTAAACAGCCTACTACTGAACAACCAATGGGTCCGAGATGAAATCAAAGAGGAAATCAAAACTTTCCTGGAAACAAATAACAATGAAACATAAACTAGCAGAATCTCTACGACACAGCAAAAGTGGCAATCAGGAAGGAAGAAGGGGTATACAGCATAGCTTAATGACACAGTTTATAAAATTAGAAAATGATCAATAAAAAGGACCAAAAGTAGGAAGAAAAGAAAGAAGAGAAGGAAATAACAAAGCTTAGAGCAGAAATCAATGAAGTGGAAACCAAAAAAAATTCAATAGATCAACAAAAGCAGAAGTTGGTTCTTTGAAGAAAGTAAGCATGATTGATATATCATTGGCAAAAATCACAAAGAGAGATAGAAACTTGATAAAACATATTAGAAATGAAAAGGGGAAGATCACTACAAATATTGCAGATATTCAAATATTAATCAGAGATACTTTGAGAAATTCTATGCCACCAAACATGAGAACCTGAAAGAAATGGATAAATTCTTGGACTCTCATAACCTTCCATGGTTGAATAAGGAGACTGTAACATATATAAACACCCCCATCACTATTGAGGAATTAAAACGGTAATCAAATATCTGCCCCAAAACAAAAGCCCAGGCCCAGATGGATTCACTGTTAATTCTTTCAAACCTTTCAAGAGGAACTAATACCAATCCTAGCCAGGCTCTTTCATGAAATTGGAAAAAACCAGAACACTTCCAAATAGCTTTTTATGAAGCCAACATCATCTTTATACTTAAACCAGACAGAGATGCTACCAAAAAAAGAAAATTACAGACCAATATCCCTGATGAACACAGATGAAAAGATCCTCAGCAAAATCCTGGTAAATAGGATCCAATGCCTCATCAAGAAGATCATTCATGGGACCCGGAGAGATAGCACAGGGGTGTTTGCCTTGCAAACAGCCAATCCAGAACCTAAGGTGGTTGGAATCCCAGTGTCCCATAAGGTCCCTCGTGCCCGCCAGGAGCAATTTCTGAGCAGATAGCCAGAAGTAACCCCTGAGCACCGCCGAAAGTGGCCCAAAAACCAAAAACAAAAACAAAAAAAAAAAAGAAGATCATTCACTAGATCAAGGAGGTTTCGTCCCAGGAATGCAAGGATGGTTTGATATCTGTAAATCTGTCAACATAATGCACAACGTTAACAACAAGCAAAATAAAAATCACATGATCATATCAATAGACACAGAGAAAGCATTTGGTAAGATCCAATACCCATACTTGATAAAAAAAAACACTCAGCAAGATGGGAATTAAAGGGACATTTATCAATATAGTTAAGGCCATCTACCACAAGAAAATGAGAAATATTATCCTCAATGGAGAATAACTGAAAGTCTTCCCTTTAAATTCTGGTACAAGGCAAGGCTGTCCTCTCTCACCACTCCTATTCAACATAGTACTGGAAGTACTTGCTATAGTGATTAGGCAAAAACAACAAAAACAACAACAACAACAACAACAACAACAACAACAAGGGAATCCATATAGGACGGCAAGAAGTCAAACTCTCACTGTTTGCAGATGACATGTTACTATACTTAGAAAATTCTAAGGACTCTAACAAAAAGCTTCTAGAAACAATATAGTTATACAGCAAAGTGGCAGGCTACAAAATTAACATACAAATATCAATGGCCTTTTTATGCACCAATAATGATATGGAAGAAATGAGCATTGAGAAAACAATCCTATTTACATTAGTGTCAACTCAAATATTTTGTAGTCAACTTGACCAACGATGTGAAAGACCTATACAAAGAAAACTCTAAAAACCTGCTCCAATAAATAAGAGAGGACACGTGGAAATGGAAACACCTACCCTGTTCATGGATTGGCAGGATTAACATCATTAAAATTGCAATACTCCCAAATCATTGTATTATATTTGATGCAATTCCTCTACAGATACCCATGACATTCTTCAAAGAAGTGGAACAAACACTTCTAAAATTTATTTGGAACAATAAACACCCTCGAATAGCTAAAGCAATCCTTGGGAAAAGGGATATGGGAGGCATTACTTTCTCCAACTTTAAACTGTATTATAAAGCAATGGTTATCAAAACAGCATGTTATTGGAATAAAGACAGACCCTCAGATCAGTGGAATAGGCTTGAGTACTCAGAGAATATTCCCCAGAAATACAATCATTAATTTTTGATAAAGGAACAAGAAATCCTAAATGGATCAAGGAAAGCCTCTTCAAAAGATGGTGTTGGCACAACTGTTTAGCCTCTTGCAAAATAGCAAACTCAGACCCCCAGTTAACATCATGTATAAAGGTAAAATCCAAATGGATTAAAGACCTTGATATTAGACCTGAAACCATAAGGTATATAGAATAACACATAGGTAAAACACCCCATGACATAGAGACTAAAGAAATCTTCAAGGAGTAAACTGCACTCTCCAAACAAGTAGAAGCAGCGATAAATAGATGGGAATATATTAAATTGAGAAGCTTCTGCACCTCAAAGGAAATAGTGCCCAGAATAGAAGAGCCGCCCACTGAGTAAGAGAAACTATTCACCCAATACCCATCAGATAAGAGTCTAATATCCAAAATATACAAGACACTGATGGAACTTTACAAGAAAACATATATAATCCCATCAAAAATGGGAAGAAGAAATGAACAGACACTGTCAAAGAAGAAATACAAATGGCCAGAAGGCACATGAAAAAATGTTCCATATCACTAATCATCAGGGAGATGAAAATCAAACAACTATGTGGCACCATCTCACACCACAGAGATTGTCATGCATCATAAATTATGAATACAAACAGTGCTGGTGGGGATGTGGAGAGAAAGGAATTCTTAATCATTGCTTGTGGGAATGCCATCTAGTTCAACCATTATGGAAAGCAATATGGAGATTCCTCCAAAAACTGGAAATTGAGCTCCCGTATGATCCAGTTATATCACTCCTAGGGATGTACCCTAGGAACACAAATATACAATACAAAAACCTCTTCCTCACACCTATATTCATTGCAGTGCTAATTACAATAGCCAGACCCTGGAAACAACCAAGATGCCCTTCAACATATGAATGCTTAAAGAAAAGTGGTACATGTACACAATGGAATATTATGCAGCTGTCAGAAGAGATAAAGTAATGAATTTTTCCTATACATGGATGTACATGGAATCTATTATGCTGTGTAAAATACGTCAGAAGGAGAGAGATAGACGCAGAAAGTTTTACTAATCTTTGGTTTTCAAGAAGAATAAAAGACATTTTTGCAATAATTCTCAGAGGAGGGCTGGAAGGTCCAGCTCACGACATGAAGCTCACCCCAGAGCAGTGGTTCTCAAATAGTGTGGTGTGTCCCTCAGGCATAACAGGAGGCTCAGTAAAGGGGGGCACGTTTGACCTCGACAAACACTGTCATAACAAGCTAAGCCCCGTGTTTATCCCAGCATGTCTCTGGAGCTGAGAGTTGCAGTGTCCTGCTTCAAACTCCACTTTGAAAAGCTATGCATTGAAAAATGTGGTCACTGTAGCCATTATTCCAAACATTACCTCTGATTAAAAAATCAGCTCAAATTAGTTTTATTGGTTTTTTTGTTTGTTTTGTTTTGTTTTTTTTGTTTGTTTTTGTTTTGGGGCCACACCCGGTGATGTTCAGGGGTTACTCCTGGCTATGTGCTCAGAAGTCACTCCTTGCTTGGGGGACCAAATGGGAAACTGGGGGATCGAACCACAGTCCTTCCTAGGCAAAGCAGGCAAAGCAGGCACCTGACCTTCAGGGCCACCGCCCGGCCCTCAGCTCAAATTATTTTATGTATTTTTGTTTTTCAGGTTAAAGTTTTTTTAAATAAATATACTATTTATAGTCGCTCGGGGGCTGTGAAAAATGTTTTCTTCTTCCTGGGGGGGCATGACAGAAAATAGTTGAGAAGCACTGCCCCAGAGTTATGAGTGCAGTTAGAGAAATAAGTACATTTAGAACTATCATAGCAAAGTGAATGGATGAGGAATTTATAAAGTCTGTCTAGAGTACAGGCATGGGTGTGTTGAGGAGGAGGTAGATTTGGGACATTGGTGATGTTGCACTCATGAAGGGGAGGGTGTTTTTTTACATGACTGAAACTCAAGTTCAATTATATTTGAATCAAGGTGCTTAAATAAAGATATTAATAAAATACATCAAAAAGTGGAAATTATTTAATATCCATGTACAAAAGAATGAATAAATGGAATTTATATATACTAAATGGAATGTTATGCAGTGATAAAAGGAATGGGATTCAATGCATGCTACAGTGTGCATAAGCCATGACATGTTATCAAATTGATGTAATTAAGATAATGAAAGAATAGTGTATGATTATACCTAAATGATGTACCTAGAATAGGCAGGTCTATAGAGAGAGAAACTACAACACACTAGGGAATTGGGGTAAGAGAGGTGAGAAGTTATTAATGAGCACAGGATACTGTATGTGATCATGAAAAAGTTCTGGAAACAATGGTATGGTTATGAGATGTTACGGTTAAGTGATGCCTGAAACTGATCTCACAATTTGTCAAGAAACCAAAGCTATAAATTCCTTAGAGAACTTAATTTAAGGTAAAACATAGCCCAACATACACAATCTTAGGAGTAAACTAATCACGTTATCTTTTTGTTTTCATTTTCAGTTATTGCATTGTTGGGGATTTAACCCAGGTCTGCACACTTACAACCAGCGCTCTCCTGTTGAGCTGCATCCCTGCTTCATAATTTTCCATTTTTTTTCTTTTTTCTTTTTGTTTTTGGACTACTTCTTGCGGTGCTCAGGACTTAACTCTGACTCTGCAATTAGTAATCACTCCAGACACTACTCAAAGGACCCTATGAAGTTTGGGCAATTGAACTGGAGTTGGCCACTTGCAAGGTAAGTACCCTAACCCTAGAACTATCTCTATGACCCTGGTTGCTAATATATTTTGATTTCCCTTATCATTTCTCAGCACTAAGAGTTCTTCCCAGCATGAAGTGCCACTTTTGCCTTTGCTTGTGACTGCTTTCACCTGAAGGCAAGAGGAAAAAAATTCTGTGTAAATTTTTTAAATTCCTGACAGCTTCACTCCTTCTTACTCAAGACAGGAAAGTGACATGAGAGTTTTTAACTGCTGATGGTTCTTGTCTCCTTGAACTGATTGAAGGGTATCAGTCCACCCCAGTGGACAGCACTTAGAGGTGCTGTATCCCTGCTGGGCCCAACCTGATCTGGAGGTGAGGAAACTCAGCATCAGTATAGATGGTGACTAAACTGTCTTAACCTCTTCTACTTGGGTGTTTATGTTCCATGGTCTTGGAGAAATATACCAGCTCAGCTACATAAATTCTTCTTGTGGCCATAAAAGAACCATTGGTGCTGATCAGTTAAATCTGCTATCCCATCGATGAAAGGAAGGAGATATCCTCTTTAATCCATTCACATGCCCCTCATGGATATAAAAATGAATTCTGTGCATGCAGATTACCTAAAAAATTCTCCCAATTATAAAGGTGCTGTCAACCTTGGAGGCTTGAAAAGTTTTTTATTAAATGACTAGTCTTCAGACTAAAACACAAGGCAATGAAAATGAAATTTTGATGTCCAATTTTATGGTTTTCTCTAAATGTATTTTTAATAAAACTTACGTGTAAAATAGGTGTACCTATAACCATGCAAGTCAATGTTATTTTAAAACATCATGTGGAGAAAAAGTTTCAAGTTATATTCCATGTACTATTTGTAGGATTTCATCATCTCATGTAGATATTAAAATGCATACTTGGTATCAACAGAAGAATATTGGAGGCTAAATAGGTTTTGTGTGTTGTTGGCCAGTTCTTTGATGCAATCAAATTTGAATCAATCTGAATAAATGTATGAGAAGAAATAGAGAGTGAAAAGGAGAAGATATGAAGGAAGGAGGGATGGAAGATAATGAAACTACGAGTTTGGGTAAGAACAAGTGACACATGAGTCACTCAGGTTTTGTCCCAGGCATTTCCAGGCATCTCCAGACTCCTATGTGCACAGCCACCTCCAGAATGAAAAGAAAAACTGAGCTTTGGCTGAACTACACGGGATCAAAATCACAGTAACTACAGGACTAGCTCAACCTGCATAGTTTTGCACTAGTCCCAATTAGATTAACGTTAAGCCTCAACATAGCTCAACAAGTATGAGTTAGCCAGCCTGTGTATGTATAAACCCTCCCTTTCCACCAGAAGCAACTGGAAACAGGACTCTCATCTATGTCTGCTAGAATATACAACCTCAAAACCTCAGGATATTGCCTTTGTCACAGTTCCACCAGACTTCAGGCCTGTGTAACAAGTGCTATTTTTTTAAATAACTTAACATTGCAGTAGAATATTCTCTAGATTCCAGGTATGCATTAGAGCACAGCAACCTGGTGTTTACACCCTAGATTATATTTTGTCTTTGGGCCACACCCAATGACGCTCAGGGGTTACTCCTGGCTATGTACTCAGAAATCACTCTTGGCTTGGGGGACCATATGGGGTTCTGGGGGATTGAATAGAACTACATTCCTTCCTAGGTAAGCAAGGTAAATGTGATACCGCTTGTGCCACTGCTCTGGCCCTTACATCCTAGATTATTAAACTGTGGGTCACAACCCCATATAAGGTCACATAATTGAATGAAGTTGGGTGGGGAGATGTCTCCAGCAATTTGGTAACAGTAAAAGTTTTCTGAACAGATAGGACCAAACATGATGTCAATATCAAACATGCAATGAATATAAAGTATTTCTGGTAGAAATCACATACTGCATTTCTGGGATGAAAAGAGGTCACAAATGGAAAAAGCTTAGGAAGTTCCAGAATATTACCACATTAAGACATTATTACTGATGCTGATACTTTGCTTATTCCTGCAGTTCAGAATTTTTCTAATCCTGGAGTTAAGGGAAACATTTTAAGAAATAATGTTGACATTCTTTTCTCCTGTACAAATTTTCTCTTTTGTTTTGAGAGGAATTAGGAGATGGCGGGTGTTATCTCACCTCACTTCCTCTAGAAAATCTTATCTAACTGTGATCATTCCTCTCTAGTCTCTTCTAAGCACTGACACTGTCAGCTTCTACTTTATAAAGATGTTCTTCTCTGACGTTTGGCTTTGTAAATGTTGTTTAGTGTTTTTCTTACGTGTATGTGTTCTGTTTCTTCAACTAGGCTATTGGGTCCTTGAGGGAAGGCTTCTCTTATTTTGCATTCCATATGGGTCTGCTGGCAGTTGGTTCTCAGTGAGTGCTGCTATACTAAACCCAAGATTTCAAATAAGAGAGAAAGTCCATGTTCATAGGTCCCTTTGTTTTTTCCAAGGAAAGAATGGAGCTTCCAAATTCCCAAAATGCAGGATTTACAGGTGTTTCCCTCCCTTCCGTCTAAGATCCTGAGCTTTCAATAAAGTGAGTTAGAGGAACATATTTGTTCTCATGAGGCCCTGATCATTGTTGTAATTTGTTATATGATAGCTCATGGGATCATGTGTGCCTTAAAGGCTGGGCACAAGGAAAAGAACAAAAAAGTTCAGCACACGGGGGCAGTGTAGAGGGGGCAATACAGTTCAAGTTATGTTACTTTCTGGCAGTCTATTTTATAAAAGAAAAGAATGGGCTGGAGTGATAGCACAGCAGGTTGGGTGTTTGCCTTGCACGCGGCATATCTGGGTTTGAGCCCGGTATCCCATATTGTCCCCTGAGCCAGCCAGGAGACATTTCTGAGTGCAGAGCCAGGAGAAAACCCTGAGTGCCGCCGGGTGTGGCCACCGATCCCCCCGCCCCCCCAAAAAGGAGAAGAAAAGTAAAGGAAGAAAAGATATGAAAGAAAAGATAAGAAAAGAAAAAAGAAATCAGGGTATAGGAGTGATTGCAATATTATACTATCTGTATTTGGAAAATATGATCTCTAGGAGCTAGATTGCCTTGCACTCAATGGACCAAAGTTCTATCCTTGGAATCCCATTTAGTCCCATTTAAAAAAACAGAACAGGAATGATGCCTGAGGGCAGTGTTAGATCCAGGAATAAACCCTGAGCACAGCCAATTGTGATCCAAATATCTAAACAAAATAAAACAAACAAGAAAATCTAACCTGTAGGTGAAATTCCAGTGTTGTAAATAAACTTTCAATGGTATTGTTATATCCATTTCTTTGCATAATTAATAGATGCTTTGGAGTTATACTATTTAAATTAAGAATAGTGACATATTGTCCAGCCCAAAAAATTTGCTGATTCGAGCAATTTCACAATAATAAAATTAAAAACTTCCTTTCTTAATTTTTTTATCATTTTATATTTTTGAAATAATATTAGTCATAATTTCATATAGGTATATAATGTATAAATACTTATAGTCTCATAAGTCCGCATTTGTAATATGCTATATTTTGTTTGTTATCAAAATTTAGCTTCCACTCATCACCATATAAATGACTCCTATTATCAATATATTCATCACCTTATACTTTTGGTAATCATTCTTTGTCCAGATACTCTAAGACTTTGTTTTGTTTTGGTTACTTTTTTTCCTACCATAAGAATGGTCTGAATCAAGATCTCTATCTACAAAGGCCTGATTTTATCATCTACAACTGAGCTGAAAGTTTCCTGGCACCATAAAAAGACCTTGGGATGTGGTAATGAGCATGTACAGAGCCAGTAGTTGTTCCCATGGCAGTATGCTTCAAGGGTGGAGAAACCCTGAATCTCTTAGGCCAAGGGAATTCTCTTTCTTATTTCCCCAATGCTTACTGTGCCTATGCCAACAAAAGAAGCACAAAACCTTGCCACAGCAGCACTCCTTCCTTTGCTTTTTTCTTTTTCTTTCTTTTATTCTTCTTTTTCCACTTTTTTCTTTCTTTTTCACTCTTGCGGTTATTATTGGGTGATTTTGTTGTTGTTGTTGGGTGCTTTTTCTTTATTTTGGTAGTTACTGCCTTTTTTAAACTGTTGTTTGTTGGTTGTTTTTTTTTTTTGTCCCCAGATTCACAATACAGACCCAGCAAGGGTCTGGGTTGAGGTGTATATGGGGTGCGTTTACTGTACCTCCTCTTTCTATACAGTCAGTGTAGAGAACACAGCCTGTGATAAGAATTGGGAGGCCTTATTTTATCTTTTCTTTTTTGATTTTTTCTTTAACTTCTTTTTTAAACACCCCCTTCACTAATGCAACTTTCCCACCACCAGTGTCCCAAAACTCCCTCCCTCCCGACCCAACCCCATGTTGGTTGTTTTTTTTGTTATGTTTTTCTTCTTTATTTTGTCTTATTCCAGCAGAACCACACAACTTGAATCATCTTGTTCTGACTCATGAATTGAGGATGAAAATAAAAATGAATGGTACCAGGACCAAATAGCCATGTGAACATTGAGGGAAATAAAAAATGATCAGACTTAAACACCAAATCCAAAGTCAATAACATCAGAATTGATATCCTATCTACAACAAGGGGACAGTTACACTAGCAGTCCAGGAAGCAAAGGAGGGAGATATGGAACACATGCTGGGAAAAGGGGTGGAGGGAGGACAACCCTGGTGGTGGGAATGGCCCTGATTCATTGTCACTATGTACATTAAATATTACTTGGAAGATTTGTTACTCATTTTTGGTCACAATAAAAATCATTTAAAAAAGTAAAAGCAGCTATTATCTCTAAAGAAAAGAATGGTCTGAATGAAATCACATGACATTTTTCATACATTTTATTTCACAAGTCATAAAATACTGCTTAAGTCATCCATGCTTTTGAGAATGGCAGGATTCTATCAGTAATTATATCATCCTATCATTATTTGTAGTTGAATTATATTATAGTATAAATATATACCACCTCTTACTTTCCAGTTATCTATCAATAAGTTGTTTCTTACTCTTGGGTATTGTGAATAGTGCTGTGACAAGCACAAAGTTATATATGCATTTTTGAATAACTCTCTTTTGATTCTTTAAGTTTCAAAAGTGGAATAATCGATCATATGCTATTTCCACTACTTTTGAGCATTCTTCCTATTTTTTTATAATGATTTACATCCCCACTAATAGTGTAGAAAAATTTCCTTCTATTTAAATATTCTACAATCTTCTTATATCCTGTCTTTTGGATGATAGCTACCTCTAACAGGTGTGAAATAAAATTTATTGTTTTTATTTGCATTCCCCTAATACTAAAACTGATAAGCATTTTTTGCAAGAAAAAAATCAGTGCTTAACGGTGGTTACATAAAGGAAGGGTGAATAGATAAAGTGGGATTTTAGAGCAATGAAGGTATTTTGTATAATAAACTAAGCAGAGATTCATGAGGTTACACATTTTCAACTTTCATGGAATCTACACCAGAAAGAGAAATCTTCTTGTAAACTATGGATCTTAGTTTATAATTACATATAAATTGTTTGATCAATTAAGAAAGTGTTTCACCCTAGTTTAATAAAGGGGAGGAACTTCAGGAGAAGATGTGTATCAATTTTCCATTTCCTATTAATTTTTAAACAAAAATTCTCTACATATATTATATTAACTTTTAAAACAAAGTGAAGTCCCTTGTCCCACACCCTAAAGTTTCCCACAAGCCTGTCAAGAGTCAACCCTGAGTGCAGAGCCAGTAGGAAAACCTAAGCACTATGGATATGCTACCATACAGAAAAATAAATAAAACAAAATATAAAGACTAAAAATTAAATAATTCTATACTACTAATAAGCAATTATATATTATGTATGCAGTTGAAAATCAAATAAAGTCTAACATTTGAGTATTGCTTAAAAGTTAAAATAAACACTTGGTGATCATACTGTTATGTTAGGCAGAGAAACAAAACCTTGATACAATCAGTGCTGGTCTGGATGCTGTGGAAAATGAATTGGCATTCATTACTGGAGGGAGTGTTTTTGGTTTTGCTTCTTTGGAAAACAATATATTCTTTAAATAATTAAATACATAATTTCCATATGACTTAGTGATTTCACACTTTGACATCTATACCAAAACTACAGAACACTCATTCTCAAGGATATATGTTCACCAATGTCCATTGCATCATTACTTACAATAACCAAGAATGGAAACAACAGATGAGTGAATAAATAATAAAAATACTACACAGTGGAATACTGGATGGTTGTAAGAATATGATCCTACTTTTTGCTAACATTTAGAACTAGATGGTATCATGTTAAGCAAAATAAATCAGAAATAACAATTGCCATATGACCTCACTCATTTGTAGTGTGTGTATATATATAAAACATATATATGTATATATACATACACATGCTGTCATCTTTGTTTCATGTCTGGTAACACATGTGGTACCCTGAGCACTTCTGGAAGTAATCCCTAAGCACAGAGCCAGGAGTAAGAATCGAGCATAGCTGAGTTTAGCCCCAACCTCCCTACAAGCATCAAAGAAAATACTCAGATAAAGATAATTGACAGTAGCAAATGAAAAGAAAACACATTGGATCTTAATTACAGAACTGAAGGTACCAGTAGGGAAGGTTACTGTGAGTGGCAGGGATAGGGCTGCCTAGAATTGATCACATGAACAGTGGTGAAGGATTCTTGACACATTCATAGAGGTGGAGATGTGTAACTTTGTACATCAAAGTCATAATATACTGTAAACTTACAAATAAAAATAAATGAAGATAGCTTTTCCTAATGAAATAATTTAAATAAATGGATGTAAATGGATGTTTCCTATTGTGCTAGAAATGAGAAATGCTTGAGTTCCTGACTCCTTTATGGTGTGATTTGAGGCATATGCTTCCTTTGGATGAAATAATTCTTTTCCTGGTAGAATTTATCACTACAGATTTACTAGGGATCTACCACTACATACTTTCTCAGCAGAAGAAAAATACTTTAAATATAAATGTACTTAACATTAAAAATAAAAATTATAAATGCATTTGAAGCAAGATGTCCATAAAGGCTGAGCATCTGATAATAGATTTCTATTATGTGTTTCTTTTTTTTCTCTCTCTGTGTAGGAATTAATCTCCTAAACTCTTTCCTGTAAGATAAGAAGGGAGACTAACAATAATCAATAAAGCAGTTGAAGGCTGAACTCTAAATATGGAAGGAATGGCAAAGAAGGAATGGAACTGAAGTCAGACATAATATCTCACTGGAGAGCACAACAATCTTGTGAGCTTGGTAAAGTATCTCTAACCTTAAATATAAAGAAGCTGGGTCTCCAAGAAGCCAAGTGAATTGCCTGAGGTTAAGCTGTTAATAAATAGCAGCAATGGTCTTCTAATTCTCACTCTAAATTCTAAGCTTTCCCCCCCATTATATTCCATTGCCTCTTTAACATTTTTGACATTTCCCCTGAGGCCACCATGCCAAAAGTACATTCTCTCTTACAAATATAACTTTGCCTTTTGGAACTTAAAATCATTGCTCCATCTAAAATCTCCAGATTAGAATCAAACACCTAAACATTAAAATTATTTCCCCAGTTCACCTTTAATGTCTGTCAACCCAATGCTAAATTGATAGGCAGTAATACTCATTGTTTTATTAAAAGTTATAAAGAATATTAAAATTGGGGACAAAAAAGTTATAAAGAATATTTCCTTTTGTTGTATTGCTGATCTTAGAACTTAAAAATTCTGAATTAAAATCAGGCAGACCCATCTTATTTTGGAGTAACCAAGTATCACAATTAAAGTTGTATAATAATTAATTTCAAATTGGGGTAAATCATCAAAGCGAGTTTGGTATCCTGGGAGATATTTACATGAGAACAGATGCCTATGGAAGTTAAATGGAGTGTGGAAATTTTACAGCATACTGGGGTGAAGAAGATAAATTAATAGAACCATCACATATCCAATTATGTCTGCTTTGAGACAGAATATTTTATTCTCCAAAATTTCTAATTTCAGTAGTAGAAACTAAAAATCTTCAAAACAGTTATTTCAACAAGTATGGCCTACAAAGAAAACCAATATAATCATATCTAATTTTTGTAGCAATTAAGAATGAATATACAACAGGTAAAAAGCAGTAAGAATAATTTGAAAATACTCAAAAAATGTTTACTGGGTTGGAGAGTACAGGGACTAAGATTATATATATTTGGGTCACACTCGTTGGTGCTCAGGAGTTACTCCTGGCTCTGCGCTCAGAAGCTGCTCCTGGCAGGCTCAGGGGACCATATAGAGTGTTGGGAATCGAAAAGAGATCTTTTCTGGGTTGGCCTCCTGCAAGGCAAACGCCCTACCAGTGTGCTATCTCTCAGGCCCTTTAGGATTAAGATATTTGCCTTGCATTCCTTTGACCTGGAATCTCCAGTCTTGCATATGCCCCCCACCAAGCATCACAAGGGCTATTTCTGAGAAAAGAGCCAGAAATAGCCCTTGAGAACTGCAGAGTATGTATGTCCATATACTCAAAATACTTTTAAATGATAGCTGTTAATAAATTATCAATATGCTACTCTCTAGGACTATTCTATAGGACACTGAGCCCGACTTTCTACAATTTCAAACCATAATAGTAGCAAATACCAGAGCCCTTCTAGCACTTTCTAAGTATAATGAAGTCCCATTTCTTTGCTGTTTTCAGAGAATTCAAATGAGGTAAAAAAAAATGCTACTCTCTTATACCCTCACTTTAGACTTGTCTCTGGTTTACTTCTGAAGACCATGGCGTAGAAAGTGATATTTAAGCCTGTACTGTTGGTTAACTTTGAAATGCCCTAATTAAGCATTCACACTTCAGGTGTGGTTAATTAGCAGTGGAACGGGCTAATTAGAGTATGCTTTCCTGTTTTGGCTTCACTTGCCTCACTGCAGAGTAAGGCAAGGAGGTTTAATAATTTACATATAAGCTATCAGAAATTATTTTTCACTAGGAAATGAATGTCTTTTTTAAGGAGGTTGAGGAATTGGGGTCCTACTGGGTGATGCTCAGAGGCTATCTTGGCACTTTGCTCAGAAGTGAATCCTTGCTGTGCTTTAGGTACCATAAGCTAGGGATCAAAATAGGTTGCCCACATGTCAGGCAAGCACTTTACCTCCTGCACTCTCTTCTCTTGTTGCGGAAATTCCCACTAAATGTCAGTGAAAACCTGAGCAGCATGTCTTGAGAAGTGAGAAAACGCTAATATTACATTAGTAAAACCAGCTGAGCATGTATTCCAGAAGTGGCTTCAGAACAAAACTGAGAGCTCCATTTTATAGAATATCTGATAAGGGTTAAGACATAGACCAAAAATTGGCAGGAGAGTACAGAAGCAGAAATTCCCAAGCATATTATTTTGCGGATTCGGGTCTGACAGACCTCAAGGCGATGGACACATTTGGGAGGATATTCCCAGATCACCAAGGTTACAAAGTGAGACTCTAACCATCTCAGTGCCATTCCATAGACACTCCATGGTAATGTCTTCCAGACTCAGCTGCACCTGGGCAGGTCCTTCTCTCTGATGTTAGCCTGCTTGAAGTTAGCCTGTTTGCAATGTGGGTGGGGGTCTTTCCCTCATCATTTTGACCTATGAACACACTTTACAGTATAGACATTGGATCTGGAGAGATAGTATTTGGATTAAGACACTTGCTTTCCATGCTGCCAACTCCAGCTTGATCACCACACAGCATATGGTTCCCTGTGCAATACCAACAGTGATCCCTGAGCATCACTGAATGTGGTGCAACAATGAATAGATAGATGTAAGTATTTTACAAAATATTTTCAGTGTAGCATTTTCATGAGTGATTATTCCATGTTCCCTTATGCTACTAAAAAATTGGGGGTCCACACACAGCTGTGCTCATACCTATTCATGCTCAGGAAAATGCGTGGGGGACTGGATTGAACATGGATTGGGTGCTTGCAAGACAAATGCCTTACCCACTATAGGTTCTCTCTGGTTCTTTTTCTACTACTTTTATTTTTCCTTTTGAAACTGCTTTTTTCACTTTTTAAAAATTTTATAATTCAAACCATTGTGATTTACAAAGTTATTCATTGTTAAGTTTTAGATATTCAATGTTTCAGAATAAATTCCACCGCCAGTCAACCTCCCTGTGCCAATGTTCCCAAAGTTCATCCCGTGCCACCTCAACCTACCCTTCAGCCAGCCAGCATAACAGGCCCGTTTTTATTTTGGCTGTTAAAGATAGAATATGATGATTTCATTATTGTTGACTGGCTTGGATATTTACTTAGATATGTACTTAACACCATTAATGCACCTGAGACCCCTTAGCCCCTGTCTCCTATCCTTTTATATTTGTGTTTCTTCTGCATTCAAGTCCTTTCCTTCTAACTTTATTCTGAGGCCAATCGTGTTTGAGACAACTCCCATTTAGAACATTGCATTTCTTCATGCAGTTATTCTAAATACCACATATAAGTGATATCATTCGTATTTTTTCTTCTTCTGACTTATTTAATTTAACATACTATCTTCTAGTTTCACTCATGTTGGAGCAAATTGCATTATTGCATCATTCTGCTACTTTTATGTTCTCTTATCTGCACATGAAATTGCGACTCGGAAGGAAGGGTAGCCACTGTATTGTATTCATCACTGTCTATGGCATACATTCTAGTTTTGGAAATTCCCTTTGAATAATGTCTACTCCTAAAGCTCTTGTTCCAGCCATCCAATTCCTATGGATATGCTCATATGAAATAGACTTTTGATAGATATTGTTCCCACCATCTACATTGCTTTCTTTAAAAAAATTTTGAGCCATATATTTTCTTGTTAATTTACAATATAAAATTTATCTTGTTTTGAATTCACAAAGATAGCCCTACTGAATCCTGATTGTTTGCAGTAGTTCTAAAATAGTTTCTCCTGGATTTTAGAGATGGAACATTGGTTCATCTGATAATTGCACTTAAATATTTCTTTCCCCTTTTCAATAACATTGGTGCATATTTTAATATAGTGTTAAATGAAAAAGATTAGTAAGGCCAGGAATGTTGCTTGAGTGATAGAGTGCATGCCTTGCACGTGTTAGGCCTTGAGTTTGATCCCTGGTACACTTCCCCTCCCACTGATGTCTTGGCCCCTGAGCACTACAACATAATCGCGCGCGCGCACACACACACACACACACACACACACACACACACACACACACAGATTCCATCACTTAGAATGTGCTGAACTGATATATTAACATGTTAATTACTTAGTAAACATCTTTTTCGATTGTCTATTCTATAGCAGATAATTCTTAGGGTGTTTTTGAAGAGTCAAAATCAACCCCGCCCCCCTGCACTTAGTGTACTTATATCCCAGTGCAATGTTCGATCGTTTGCACTCTCTTTGCTATGCACAAAGGAAGGATTGTGCTATTTGGTCATTTTCAATTCCCTCTTTTATTGCTGCTTGTATTTATTCCACTAGTGGAACTTAACTTTCCTTTATAAAACAAAGACATCTTAGAATTTGTGCCTTTTTCACACTTAAACGATTTTTAACTGTTCAAGTCACAAAATTTGGCTCTGACTAGTTTCTTATGAAAATTTTGCTGGTAAAGCAAATCTTGTACTGCCTTACACATTTATTTTCCTGGAGAATTGCTTTTTCCCCTGGGGGAACTTATACAGGCTGGTTCAATATGTGAAATCAAAAATACTGATAAAACTTTCATAATATAAATGTTTTCAAATACATAGAAGGCATACCAATGTGATCAATTAAAATAGTTTTCATATAAAAGAGAATTGGAAGTAGAAAAAGTAAGTCATCAGCTTTTCTATGAATTCTACTAAGAGAACACAAAACAGTGCCAGCGTTATAGTACAGTAACTGTAGCATTTACCTTGCATGTGACCAACCTGAATTCTATCCCCAACAGATCATATACTTCCATGAGATGCCCAGGAATGATACATAAGTAACAAGCCAGGAGTATGTACTGAGCACCACCATATGTGGCCCCCAAACAAACAAAAAAGCACAACACAAAGATTCCTCACCCCGCATCCCCACAGACTGTTTTACCCCAAGTAGCCATTAAAATAGGTCACAATCCATGAAAACTTTTTCAGCTTTCACACAGTTTTAATTTTTTAAAAAGACAGGTTTGAGGGGCAAGAGAGATAGCGTGGAGGTAGTGTGTTTGCCTTGCATGCATTAGGACGGTGGTTCCAATCCTGGCATCCCATATGATTCCCGAGCCTGCCAGGAGTGATTTCTGAGCATAGATCAGGAGTAAACCCTGAGCGCTGCTGGGTGTGACCCAAAAACCGAAAACAAAAAAAAAAAGAGAGAGAGAGAGAGGTTTGAAGAATAATAAATAAAATATACTATTAACCCAGATAACAAGGCATTATAATCTTACAATATATTCTTGCTAATCACTAAAGCTTTAGAAAAATATTTGCTTCTTGGGCCACACATTGTAGCACACAGTGATATTCCCACTTCTGTGCTCAGGAGTCACTCCTGGCTGTATTTGAGAGACTTCTGTGATCAGGAGTCAATCTTGGCTGGCTGTTTTTGAGGGACTGTATACAATGCCTGGGATAGATCTAGGGTCAGTCATGTGCATAGTGAGCACTTTATCTCTGTCTTACTTCTCAGTCACCCTCCCAGATTACTTTTTTCTTAAAAAATGAATAGACTCCTACTTTTTGATAATCCACTAAATTGATACTGTGGGGATGAATGGATAGATACTGTGAGGATGAATGAACATAGAAAGGGGATAGAATTGTCAAAAAGACCGAAGGATGAAAGAGACCTATGTAGTTGTTTGTTCTAATGACTGCAGGACAAAAAGTCAAGTTACGTTGTCATAGGGTCAAAACAATATAATGAGGGGGCCGGGCAGTGGCGCTGGAGATAAGTTGCCTGTGCTAACCTAGGACGGACTGTGGTTCGATCCCCCGGTTCCCCATATGGTCCCCTGTGCCTTCCAGGAGCGACTTCTGAGCGAATAGCCAGGAGTAAACCCTGAACGTCACCGGGTGTGGCCCAAAAACCAAAAAAGAAAAAAACAATATAATGAAATCAAACTAAAGTTCTCCTTTCTGGACAGTAATAAAGAGAAAAGGAAGTTAGAAAGAGAAAGAACAAGACTGAAGTCAATAGCTAAAGAATTGAATGGGTCTGGGGTGTAGCTGGCTAGGTTGTCTGAAGAGAGAATGGGGGTGTGGTGTGATGAAATTTTAACACTTCCTTTCATTGATATGATGCTTTGTCATCTTTACAGTAACTAAGACAGAGGAGCCCTAATTATTTCC
>PVKC010018991.1:0-19285 GCA_004027635.1 Crocidura indochinensis
AAAAAAAAAGAGTTTTAATAACTATTCCAAAAGATGTATAATAATGATAGTCACAGTTTGCAGCAGGTTGCTTCAATAGTCGCTGTGGGTGAAACTCAGTAAAAGAAAATCTAGGGGCCTGGGAGATAGCATGGAGGTAAGGTGTTTGCCTTTCATGCAAAAGGTCATCGGTTCGAATCCTGGTGCCCCATATGGTCCCCTGTGCCTGCCAGGAGCAATTTCTGAGCATGGAGCCAGGAGTAACCCCTAAGCACTGCCGGGTATGACCCAAAAACCAAAAAAAAAAAAAATCTAGGTATTTATTACACTAAACAATAGCACAGACTATATTTGTTCTAAAGAGAAAGAGAAAGTGTTGTGATATTTTACAGATATTACTGTATAAAAACAGATGCATAATAGCAACAAATTATATAGTAGTAGTTTCTTGATTTTGACGATTGCCAAAAAAAAAAAAACTGATAGAGTTAATATACTTCTAACTTATTGATGTAAAAATCTTTGAGAAGACTAACTATGGAGTATAGAGTACTTTGCTATCTGTGCCAAAGCATCACAAAGATGGAGAAGAGGTACAGACAAAGAAAGATACAGAGAAAAATACTCACTCACTGCAGGACAGGAATATTGTGATTTACTAGAAGACAAAATATTTATGTCAGAAGGGAATCATTTATAAAAAAAAAAGAGGGTGAAAGCACACGTTTTGGGAAAAATAAGTCAAATAGAATGTTTTACAGAATATATTATAATGACAAATACCTTCTGAGAGATGATAAATTCTAATTTAATCATTCATTGAGTCATTCAACAAGCATTTCCCCAACTACTATTAATTTCAATATTTTTTCTAATAGCTGAGCATCACTCTGTGAACATTAAAAGCCTCTCTACTTAAATTCTGATATGCAAAGATACTTAAAAAGATTGAATGAGAGGTCTGAGCAATTGTAAAGTAGTAAAGCATTTGACTTGCATGTTGTCTTCTTGTGTTCTACCCTTCTACCCTCCACATTCAATATAGGCACTCAATCTCCTCCCGGAGTGATCCCTTTAGTGCAGAGTCCTGAGAAATTTATGAGCAATGTCAAGTGAATCCTCAAAAAACAAATAAACAAGCAAACAAAACCAATGAAATAATGGGGCCATAAATGTTTCAAGAGGTACATGTCTTGAAAGCAACCTGTCAAAGTTTGATCCCACGATTCAAGTGTTCTCTTTGAACTCCCAGATAAAATTATTAAGCATATCCAGATTTGAGTCATTCCGAAAACATATGTAATTAAGTATTGATATCAGATGATAATAAATTTTATGGAGAAAACTACTGTAGAGTGAATAAATTAGAGTGTCATAATTTTTCAGCTATTTAGCTAAAATCAGCTGTAATCTGAGTGAAGTGTGTGTGAGGAGAGCATTTTCATTTAGAAAGAGTGTTCTACATCACAGTGAGTGAACATAGACAATCTTTGCTGGTATAGAAAATTCTGAAAAGAAAGGGAAAAGAGAAAGGCATTCCAGAATTTCTAGTAAGAAAGAATACATTCAAAGTTCTCAATAAGATAGATATATCAGCAACTGAGAGAGTCACAGGGAAAGATAAGGTTAAGTTCAACAAGGAGACAATTTAATAATTTCGAGGAATAAGTCATTTAAGACTAATGATTCTTTGCCAAAATCTTCACCCTGGACAGAGATGAGCAGGCAGATGAAATAATTAACTTGCAATATAGTTCTACTGATGTTTTTATGGAAACGAATACCAGTGTGAAAGGAAAACCAGCAGGAAAGCTGTTGTAATAATAATCTAAGTAAAAAAAAACAATGCTTTGATCATAGTGGAAATCATAGTAAGGAATCAGAATCTAAAATGTGTTGAATTTTTTGTCCATGCATTTTACTTTGGGCTTTATAGAATTAATAGGTTACTCCAAGGATGAGTATTTGAAGAAAAACAAACTATATTGAATATTTCAAAATTAAAACTTTAATCCAAGATTTAATTTTGAAAATTCCTTACGGAGTATTAACTTCCAATTTTAATTATAATAATTTTTGTTAAGTTTCTGGGGGGAGTAGAGATAAATAAGCATGTTCAATCCTCAGTTTAATGAAAGCTCCAATAATTTCCACATACTGTCTACCTGGGATGTATATAGAATTTGTTTGACTTATTCAACTAAAGCAAATAAATTAAATGATGCTAATTTTCAGTCATATTTGATATTGAGTTTTATTCAAGTTATTTTAATGATCATTATATAAACATTTTATTATAATGTTTACTGTCATTCATTTCAAATTTTGTTTTAAACTTGTCTGCAGCTTTATATTGCACAACGTTTTACTTGTAACTGGAGGAAAAATAAAATAGATAAAAATATTTTAAAGAGAGCTGTAGAGATATCACATTTGAAGAGAATTTATTTGTATGTAGGATCCCTGGATTTAGATACAGATTACTTCTAGGAACAAATTTCAAGCACAGAGCCTCATTGGTTTGTGCCCTTAAAATACCCACAGCAGGGTATTGGAAGGGAAAGTGAAAAAAAAAGCTACCCCCAAAGTATGTTTTTAAGAATTAAGAACACAATCTTTACATATACATGTACATTTAGTAATAATTCTCCTTTAGTATTGACTTCTTATGGATGGGGCTGCTTTTATATAAGATTAAGGAATAAAAGAAAACTGCAGTTCAAACTATGTGTCCAATGATGATGAATGACTACGTGTGCTCCAGTACTTCAGGGATGGATTAAGCTATTGAGAAAAATTTAGCATTGGATAAAGAGCAGTTATATTACTGTGAGATTCTACAGTTTATGCATCATTAAATAATTTGCTGCAACTGATTTATAGGTGCAATATACTGGACTGCGTCAAACAGTGGAATATAATAAATTATATAAAATATACTATCGAAACTTTTCTTATAATCAGTCTTTTGAGTTTAGCTTAGTACTTAATATTGAATACATACGGCGTTTTCCCCCCTTGATAATATCCCCAGTCTAATGTTTTTGGCTATTGGCCTACATTTGCTGAATCCTGTAGTCGGGAGAAAATGATCTGATATACAATATAGGCTTAAAAAGATATCCAGTCTTACTGATAAAAAAAAGCAACTGATGTACTTTTCTAGTTAGACTGCTAAAAAGTAGAATATTTATTTGTGTTCAGGATCCCCAGAAATAAGAAAATCGACTTTTAACTTGAAAATTTGCATTGATTACCTGGAAATTAGCTCTTGCTTTTTAGACAAACTGCTCAATTCATTGTAACTTTTTATTTTTTTATTATTATTTTTTTGTTTTGTTTTTGGGTCACACCCGGCAGTGCTAAGGGGTTACTCCTGGCTCCATGCTCAGAAATTGCTCCTGGCAGGCACGGGGTACCATATGGGGCATCGGGATTCAAACGGATGACCTTTTGCATGAAAGGCAAATGCCTTACCTCCATGCTATCTCCCGGGCCCCAATTGTAACTTTTTAAATTTAAGTTTAAAATATAAGTTAGCCATTTGGACTGTTAGTGAGCCATCACTCACTGCTTAGCAAAATTTTTCTTTCTGGATTTTGCATATATATTAGATGTAAAGTGGGCCTTGGAAATGTGCGGAAATATTGCTGAGTATATATCTCAACAATTAGTCAAATTAGATTAGGATTATTCACAAGAAGTCAGAGGGTCTCAAAAAGAAAGCAGCACAGACTTACAGAAAGATACTTTTCTCTGTTTAAAGCATGTGTATTAATTTGACTGAAGCCAAATTAAGTGAAAGGATTTCAGCAAAACATTCTAATTATGAAAATGTTGAGTTTAATAGGTCTGTCCTAACTTAGAATTAGGTGGGTATAATACAAAATACATTTTCTCATAGTGGTTGATTCTAGTCATCTAAAATCAGGTACAGGTAGGTTAGTTGGGATAATATATTGGCAATTATTTCGGAGTGTTGACATAGTATACCTTTGTGTGTTTATGTGCTAATTTCATCATAAAAAGAGATTTAAGATGTCCTTTCATATAGGATTAGTCATACCAAAAAGATCTCAGAATACTTGAGTTTTCTATTTAAAGTTCTTTTGTCCAAATACAACAGCATTCTCACGTATTGGGACTTATGACTTTAAATCTGAAATGGGTTAGCAAGTCTATTGGACACTGAAATTGTTAACTAAGGGAAAATGTCTTTGAAGTCGTTTGATTTTATTTTACCAAGTATCTCTTACAGTTAATCCAAGACTCTACATAACTGGAAACTAGGAACACCTCAAGATTTTCACCTGAAAATATCTACTCATTGTCCTGATAATTGTAGAATTTCTATCAGTATTTTGGGGCTCTACTTTCTAGATGTAATAAGTGTCCTCTCATAAAATAATATACTCTCCTGAATATAAAAATGCTCCCAGACATTTTCCAGGAAATTAAAAGTGCTCTCAGAATAAAATATTTTCCACTGCTGCAACTACCCTTGAGAACTATTGAGTTAAGAATTATTGGAAAGAGGAGCTGGAGAGATAGGTCAGCTGCAAGGCCTTACGCTCCACTCACTCGGGAGGAACCTGGGTTCATCCCCAATATCCCATAAGGTCTCTAGAGCCTTCCAGGAGCGATTTCTGAGAGAAGAGCCAGGAGTAAGCACTGAGCAGGGCTGTGTATGGCCCCCAAACAAAACAAAGCAAAAAATTATTGGAAAGACTATAAAGAGGGCAGTCATTTTTTAACTGACATTTATTCTAATATAGTCTTAGCATATGTGTAAGGAGGAATAAAATGTAAAACTAGAATATATGCATTTTTAATAAGACAGAAAATGCTTTCTAAGATATAGACTACAGTAACACAGCATTTCCTTATGGCACTGACTTTAAACAATGATATATTAATTTTTAGGATATTTCTATATATAGAAAATATATAGAACAAATATCAGTAAATCATTTTGTAATTTATATATGACATATAAATTATATCTTTATGTAATATAAATTATAAAATTCTGAAAAGTAAAATAGTTGATCTCATGATTAAAGAAAATAATTTTATTTTATATAGGAAATAAAATGTAGTAATTATAGGCTCGTATAAGTGTATCTGCATCTATATTTCATGAAATATAAGAAAAGTACATATACAAAAATTGGTGGTAGGTATAATAATGTAGGTTTAATTGATTCAAAATAAAAAGCATTACAGAATATTTATTTAATAAATATAAGTTAAAATATATTTATATGAATGTTAAGTAAATTTACATGCCATTTTATTCTTTCATTCAATGTTGACTCTATCAAAATTATTATTCTTACTATAATTACAAATCTATGATATAAGTTGACAAAATAGTCAGTTATAGAACATTTAGATAATACAAATGATGTGATTGAATCAGTTTTATTTGTATATAAAACAACATTTAGTTGTAGACAAAAGCTTGAATTGTGTATTCTAAACATTGCACGTCAGCCTTGACACCACAAAATGATGTTATGTGAAACAAAATTTAAAGTTTAACTCTGAGAATTATATTTGAGTCACTATATCAATTATAATTAGCCACAAATGATATCACTGAAATTGTTTTAAAAATATCTATTGTTGATGGAGAAAAAAGAGACTAAAAAACTACTAATAAAACAATGATGAGGAGCTGGAGTGATGGTGCAAGTGATAAAAGGTCTGCCTTGTACATGCTAACCTAGGACAGACCGTGGTTTGACACCCTGGCATCCCATATGGAGCACATTTCTGACCACATAGCCAGGAGTAACCCTGAGAGTCACCGGGTGTCACCCAAAAACAGAACAAACAAACAAAAACAATACTGAAGCAGTAAGATAGATAGTATCCATTATAGACAGTAGTCTGAAATACAGATTCAGAAATTTCTAGCTGGAAATTTGAGGATCATAGAGAGTTGTCTTTATTTCCCATAGACATTAAGGGATTCTGACTCATATTTAATTGAAAAAGTGAAGACAGTGCTACTTACAGCTTCTTATAAAAGAGAATTTAGTGAAATTCTCTTTCAGGATAGATATTATTTTGAAATTTCAGACTTAGACCAAGGCAAATTTATAACACAGTTATTAAAGTCCCACTTCCCTTTCAAAAAAAAAACTTCCTTCAACAAATTTGGCTTTTTTTATTTCTCTCTATGTTTACAGAAACTCATAATTTAATGTTCACAGAGTGCTAGAATTAAGAAGAGTATTCTTTATATGGAGCAGAATTATCTAATTCAGATTTTTTTTAACTGAGCCTACTCTATAGAAGAAACCTACTCCAGGAAGAAACCAAAGTCAGAAGAAGGAATACGGTCAGAAACACTCGTGTGAGCTATAGATGCAACAGCAACAAAAATGTTTAATGCATGCATAACTTCCACGACAACCTTTCAAAATCTATATTCTGAGAGGATCTAATAAATAAATAACATTGTGATAGCTTCTATCATTCAAAAGCAATTGAATTAAAAGGAGCAAAGAAAATTCTACTTTTAATTCTTTAAAACGATACGTATTTAATAGAATAAGGTGCTAAGCATTTTTAGTATTTAAAAAATAAAATACAAGAATTTGTGTTAAAAACTTTGCAGATATATAGATTGAGGTCTGCAAAGAAGTAATGAAAGGAAAAAATGTAAGACTCAGATAAGTCTTCTAAACTATTCGTTTTTTTCAAATAATGAGTAAAGTATAAAGCACTATTTTTTGAATCTAGACATTTGTTTGTATTTAAAATAAGTGTATTATGTAGTTTAATAAAAGAAATGACTTGGCTAAAATATTTTTATTTAAAATTAATAAATCACAAAAATAGGCAATAAAAGTTCTTGTATAATACACCAATTTGAGGAGGATTTCTTTTAAAAGATCTGTTCCTAATTTTCCTGGGTTTAATACAATTCAAATAGTATATTTATGATTATGATCATAAAATTCCTTAACTTTATGATGGAAAATACTGTGTACAAGTGTATTTAATATGGATATTACAATTGTGTCATTGTTGGTTGGCAAGATACTTCTGCATTTCAATGTTCTTTTACATTAGACTTTGTAATTTTCATCATTGTTTCTTTCATTTCCCTGAAAACCTCTCTGTGATTCTGTTATACACTAATAAGTTTATAAATCATGTCTAAGAGTCAAAGATAATGAATAAAAGCAATGAAACCATAGTTATTTTCCATATAACCACATTTTATACATTATTTTTTTTGCTAAAATGTTATATACAGTATTCGGTTTTTAGACTTAAAAATAATTGAAGGAATTTATTATTGCCAACATAAAGGCATTTGCTTCAATTTATCCATTTTGCATAATTTTATTGAAAAGCTGTTCTCCAATTCTGCCAATCTCAATCACTTTTGTTTGAAGCATCTGGTGTAACAGCTGTTGAAGTCTGTCTTTTACTTGCCTCCTTCCTTTTCTTAGCCCCTCTGTTTCTATCATATCCCGGCTCATCAGACTTCAATATCTTTATCTTTACTCTCAAAATGACTATTTTAAAAAGCACACTTGAGTATCATTTCTATTTCAATCAGATTTTTGAATCTTTTTCTGACTAACATTAAGTTCAAACACAGGTCATAAGAAGCGATTTATGGACCACAACAAAAAATAATTACTTGCACATAGTGTATGCAAAATTATATATGTTTAAAATATATTATACCTATGTATAAATGTATTTTATGAATATCAATATGAAGTGTGATATATAACCTATTGTCACATAATATTTTAAATAGTTCAAAATATATCAATTCTATTAGAGATTTTGAACTATCATGTTCTACTCTGCTTTTTAATCATTCTCATCTTTCCATTTTGCAATAATACAAAGAATATTATGAGGTATATTATGAACTACACATGCATATATATGTATAATATACTTTACCTATTTTCTTAGAATTAAAAAGAATACTCAGAAATATAAAAATATTAATTATATATTAAATTTTAATATTACTATGTCTTTGGATTTATATCTTTATACATTGACTATCTACTTCTATAGATTGAGATGGCTTGTTACCATTTTCTACATACTATTTTAGAATTCATAAGATCATCTAACAAATATGTATTTTTTTTTGTGGTTTTTGGGTCACACCCGGCAGTGCTCAGGGGTTACTCCTGGCTTCATGCTCAGAAATTGCTTCTGGCAGGCACGGGGGACCATATGGGGCACTGAGATTCGAACCGATGACCTTTTGCATGAAAGGCAAACGCCTTACCTCCATGCTATCTCCTGGGCCCCACAAATGTGTATTTTTAAGGAAAAAAATGCTTTTCTTGGAATCTTTTGTGGTTTGATTGTTTCAAGGCATTATCTGCATCCTCTTACCATGCAATTAAATAAACAATAAACATTTGGTTAATTTCTAATGAAAGAAAATATCCTAACTAAATCTGTGTTTTTAATACCACAAATATTTCATTAATTTCTATTGTCACTCTTCATATAGCCAGATCATCACTTTGTACAAACTTGGGACACTGCTGCTTATATAAAATTTAAGGATTTAATTTCAATAAGTATCAGTTTTATGGCATAGAATACTAAACATGCAGCAAACACACATAGCCATATCTAATAAGGTGGACTAGTTAGATTTGTGGGACCATGCATGTGTAAGTATGTGTGTATTTATGCTGGCAGAGAAAAAATGTTCTTTCATGGTAGAACTGTATTTATTAGTTCTAATTTTGTCTAAAAATGTTAGGAACATGAAATACCATGTCTAACACTTCTCTTGGGCATGTGAAAATGAAGGTATACAGAGGTTACTACCTACAGCAGATACAGCTTGGCAGGAACTGCTAGAATGCTGAAAGTCAGCTGAAAACATGTTAACGCTTCCACAAATACACTATCCTTAACAAAAGCACTGCCTGCAAATGTGACAAATAATTAGCAGCTGGTTTTTCAGAAAACAGGAGCTAGGCTGCAGGGCTCTTGAACACATACACACACCAGCCCGTAGGTAGCTCTATTTTATCAGGTTAATTGACAAAATTATTTCTAATTAAATTAATTCAAGATAGGCAGGATTTCCCCTCAGGTATGTCTGTAAAAGAATTGAATATGCTTTTGAAGGTGGTTACTTGAATACATGCTCATGTTTAGTACAATGTTAAAACTGTAGCAGTTGCATTTGAAAAGAAAGTATAAATTTGTTTGTTGTTTGTTTTTTCCTCTTTCTATCTTCTGGACAGTTTTCAGTCCATAGTAGGATATTATTAGATAAAGCTGAAAATTACATAACTCATGTAAATTATTCTTATTTGAGAACTGAAATAGATCTATGACTTCTACAAATTTTATTTTTATGCAATAGAGTATCTGGAGCACCATGGCATGCATTTGTATTTATGAAATTATAAAAACAAATTATTGAATTGTTTATCTAATTAATGTACAAGGCCAAATCAATCAACCAGATGAATCAAATCACTCACTACATACTCTATGAAGCTTATGAAATTGTATTATGGTGTGTAGTAAAATGATAAACAAGAATTGATGACATCTAGGCTTAAAAGACATTTCTAGATTTTAGGTAAGCATTTCTCAATCTTCATCATTCAGTAGCTCCCACTGTATCTTGCTTACTTCTTATACCCTGTCTTACTGTTTAATCCTTAGTTTCATCTGGGATCCCCTAATTATGTAATTACCTGCAATCCTGTTGAAATATTTTGGGATCCAAAGGAATCCATGTGACTCCCAGTTTAGAAACATATACTAGACAGAATTGCAATATTTTATTACATTCATATCTTTGCATATCTTACCGTTATGTGAAATAGACTATAAAATGAAAGCTTTCTATTAATGGTAGTAATGAAAATGAAAGTATTTCAAATGATGAAATAGTCAAAGTCTTGGATTGTATCCTGGAAACTACAGTGATGTGCTTTATTTTCCATTTTGGAAACCAGTGATCAACTTATTTAAGAGGTTTAAAAATGTAAGAGGTTTTCAGGAGCTCAAAGACCTCTCTAGCAACACTGCTCCTAACGGAGGTTTGAAGGATACAAAGTTCCTCGGCTGTGTTATGAGAGCACTCACACATACATCTCGGTGGGACAGTCCCAACTTTATTGAAGGAGGCAAGCTGGCCAAAAAAGATAACTCTAAAAGGACAATGTCAGCTGGGCTTGCAGCATTCTATCTCAGTTATATTCTGTTTTTTTGTTACTAAGGGTTGGTGCCGTTGGCTAATCCAGTTTTGGAAAATGTCAATCCGAACACACAACTTGGGCCTTTCCCTTATCATGATTAAGTTTTTATCAGAGCACATTCTCTTACTGAGTGAGGGTGGGGGCAGGAGATTGAAAGACTGACATCACAGCTCTTTGCTTAGCTGGGGTAAGAGGTGAGAATGTAAAGCCGAGGGCTACAACAAATAAGGTTGAAGGACATATGTAGCTAGTTTGGGGATTAGAGTGAAGGAAAGTTAGGGGAAATACCAATGATATTTTATGGTAAAGCAGTATTAAAGAAGGCATACCATTTTATAGTGACTTTTTAATAAATATATAATTTAACTTTAACTTAAATTTTTTGCTTGAAATGCTCACATAGTATCATTTTTATATGCTTATAATTATTTCCATTAATATATATGTAAATATATACAAAACACATACAACTATATCTATATGTGTGTATATATATTTATATATATATATATATAGAGAGAGAGAGAGAGCTATATTCCCATTTTCCCTACGTTTGCTATGTTTTACATTCCAAGAAATTATGCATTTTATTACTGACCATTAATCTTTTTGCATTTTTAAGCCATGCTTTTCATAGCATCACAGGCCATTAACCTGTTTAGTGTGGCTACTTAGATGAATTTATATGTTCTAGACATCCAGGGTTCTTCTAATTTCTCTTCCCAAGCTATAATTGTGCATGTTATTGAAGTAAGCTTTCAACAATGCATTCAAATTCATATTTAAAAAATGTTGCAGTTTGGAACTTGATAAAAATTAGTCAAAAATAAAGCTGTCTAAAGAAATAGTTCAGTGTGTGCACTTAACTTGTGTGTAGTTAACCTAAAGTTGATTCCTAGCACCCCCTTGGCAGGTGTGATCCCCACACAGAGCTAGGAGTAAGCCCTGATCACTGCTGGATGTGATCCAAAATAAACCAAAAATGCCACCTTTATAATTGTGGGTTTAGGGGAAAACTGTAAAAAAATTAAGCGTAAGTAAAAAAATGTTAATAAAGAAAAATAAAAAAGTTATTATAATATTATATTTCTAATAGTTTCTGAATAAAAGTATATGCTAATTTAAGAAGACTATATATCCAGTATGGAAAGGTGAATTTTTTCTAAATCTGGGTTTTTCAACCTGGGATTATAATCCTCTGTCTTTCCTGAGTATTCTAATATGAAACTGTGAAAATTGCAAAATGTGAATATGGTAACTACATGAAAAAAGAGAACCAGTCTGTAGAAAAAAAAAAACAGTCTACTGAAATTATATTTCCTTCTACCCACCCACACACCTTCACATCAGTCTAACCTTCCCTTCTTCTTTTCTTCTTCTTTCATTTTTCTTCCTTCCTTCCTCCCTTCCTTTGGTTTTTCTTTCTTTTTCTATCATTTATCTATTTCAAAACTATTGAATTCTAATACGGTTTCCTTTTACAAATGTAATATATCCTGTATCTTATTCAGAATAAAGCTGTTTATTTTTTAATAAAAAGACATATTTAGAAAATACAAACTTCTATGTAAATGGAAAATATGCGGTCAAAAGAACATTCCTGAAATAAATGTTTAAAAGTCAAAATAAATTACATAAAACAATAAAAGAAATAGAAACTCATATCTTACTTGAATATACCTTTTTAACCACTGGAAAACAACCTTCATTTATTGTTTTTTTTTCTTTTGGAATCATCTTTCTATATATATTCAAATTCAGATAGTAGATTGCCTTATAAATATTAATTTATAGTTAATTAGTCTTTTTACTTGAAAGAGTGCTGCAAATGTCTGGTCCGTCAAAGCATGCATACTAATTATAAGTAAATGCACCTTCAAAATCTTCATAAGGAAATGATAGTTTAATCTTAGCACTGACACTTCTTATTGGAAATAGATGACGCCTGGCAGTTCTATGTCAAAACTAGTTGTCAGAAGGGAGCACATCATGGATTCTTAAGTTCTTAATTGACAAAATAATAAAACAGAGATAATCCACCATTTATTATATAGTCCAATTTATAGGAAGTTTCCAACATTTCATTTTACACAATAATTATATTTGAATAGAGAAAATACTAAATTTATTTCAAAATTTGAGCTAAATATGAGATTCCTAGGGTATCTGCTTATAAACTTCCTTATATTTGAATTGTCATGGTTGTTATGTAGCTTATATTAAGAGAAGCTTACTTATAACAATTTTTTAGTTATTTCATTTTGTTTATTCCTGTATTTTAGTTATGTTGTGGTAATCTTTAGAAAAATATCTGGTATATTAATTGAATATTTATTCTCATTCAGATCTTGCAAAACATCTTTAATCATTTCTGGATGTGATATTTTTTTCTTAATTTATTATTACTATAGTTTTTAAAGGGTTATTTAAAGTAGAACTCTAGAATATGAAGAAGCATATTTAGTCTATAACATTGCAATGTTTTATATTTATAATATTAATATATATCATACTGCTAAAGTGGTTGTCTTAGTTCAGCTATCTAAGCCAATTCATTAAACCTACACAGCAATATTATAAAGCATATGATTATCTTACATTTTATATAATCTTATTTAAGCACCATGTTACAAAATTGTTCTTGAAATTTCAGTCATAAAGTACACAACCCTTAACCAGTATACATTTAAATTATCTTATATTTTAAATATTGAAAATATTTTGTCATCTGCTTGTATCCATACATTTTAAATGATTACTGTTATATCAACTGTTCAAATCATATAATATGCAGTAAGAAACTACAGGATTTAGTTATTTCTTTACTTTTCAGCATTTTAAACACAAGATATAATTATCTTTGAGAGAATTTTGACTTGCATTATATTCAAATAGCTACCAGAATTTTTAATAAAAATTAAACTTGTATATTATAAATCAGTAGGGATGATTTAAAATATTCCTATATAAATGTGTAATTTCTAACTAATATTTCAATATCTATCTCTCTTCCTCTAAAATATTTTACTAAGCATAATATATTCCATGTACATCCATGTATAGAAAAATGTCATGATTTCATCTCTCCTGACAACTGCATAATATTACATTGTGTATATGTACCACCTTTCTTTAGCTATTCATCTGTTGAAGGGCATCTTGGTTTTTTCCAGAGTCAGGCTATTGTAAATAGCACTGCAATGAATATCGGTGTGAGAAAGAGACTTTTGTATTTTTGTGTTCCTAGGGTATATCCCTAGGAGTGGTCTAGCTGGATAGTATGGAAGCTCAATTTCCAGTTTTTGAGGAATCTTCATTTTGCTTTCCATAAAGATTGGACTAGATGGCAGTGATTAAGAGTTCCTTTCTCTCTGCATCCCTGCCAGCACTGCTTGTTCTCTTTCTTTGTGATATGCGCCACTTTCTGTGGTGTGAGATGGTACCTCATAGTTTTTTTGATTTGCATCTCCCTAATGATCAGTGATGTGGAGCATTTTTTCATGTGCCTTTTGGTCATTTGTATTTCTTCTTTATCAAAATGTCTGTTCATTTCTTCTCCCCATTTATTTTGATAGGATTAGATGTTTTTTCCTTGTAAAATTCTGTCAGTGTCTTGTATATTTTCGCTATTAGCCTTTTATCTGATGGTTATTAGGTGAATAGTTACTCCCACTTAGTGGGTGGCTCTTGTATTCTAGGCACTATTTCCTTTGTGGTGCAGAAGCTTCTCAGCTTAATATATTCCCATCTGTTTATCTCTGCTTCTACTTTTTGGAGAGTGCACATTCCTCTTCGAGGATGCCTTTAGTCTGAATTTCATGGAGTAATTCACCTACGTACTGTTGTATAAACCTTATGGTTTCAGGCCTGATATCAAGGTCTTTAATCCTTTTGGATTTTACCTTTATACGTGGTGTTAGCTGCGGGGGTCTGAATTTCCTTTTTTGCAAGTGGTAAATCACTTGTGCCAACACCACGTGTTGAAGAGGCTTTCCTTGCTCCATTTAGGATTTCTTGCTCCTTTATCAAAAACTAGGTGATTGAATGTCTGGGGAATATTCTCTGAGTACTCAAGCTTAGTCCATTGATCTGAGTGTCTTTATTCCAATACCATGCTGTTTTGATTACTACTGCTTGCCAGCTACACCCACCATCCACTATGCACACTAACTCTGTCCATAGCATTGAGTATCTGTCCTATTTGACACAAAATTACCATGAGAGGGACCCCTGAGCACCACTTGGAATGTTTCCCTTTCCTTAATAAAACCATAGGTTAGATATTACAAAATTCTGTAGCAAGTATATTAAAGGGAGGAGACATGAGAAGAGCACCATTTGAACTTAAATTTCAGAACTATTAGTTTCAACAGTTAACTATTAATATTGTTTATTTGAATACTTCTATTATCTCCTAACAAATGCCAACTTAACATTGTGTAGTTTTGGGAAATATGTCTAGTATATGAGTATACATGCTTGTTAAATATATGTATAAAATTGTATAAATGTATAGAATGTTATATATAAATAAGCCTCACACATTAATTTTGACCAAACAAGGATGAAGAAAACTGTCTATATAGCTATATTAATTAGAAAGTAGCCATAATTCACATCACATCCGCTGTTCTTTCAGCATCCCATATTGTTCAGGGGACCTTGCAGTGCAGGATATCATACTCCTATCTCCCACATACAAATCATGTATCAGTCTATTGAGCTATATTATTGCCCCCCAAAATAAATTCATCATCTCACACGTTGCTATCTCGAATCAATTAATCTAACTTTGTCAGTTACTTATATGAAAACCCATTAAATGCTAATAGTTAATTCATAATTGTGTGTTGAGCACCTCTTGCTGTCTATCAGTGAGTGGTCTTATAGTCTCTTGATGTAGACAGATGGGAGTGTTCTCTGCCTGCACAAAACCTATTGTATTAACAAATAAAAGATGGCCCATTGTGATTGCTTCAAATAGGTGGCACTTAAAAGCATAACACAAAATTCAGGAGTATTGTATGATTTTATAAGCTGCCCCTAATTTATCATGCAACACTGAAAAGAATTATTTTTCTTATAAACACATATTGGTTCCATATGGGAATTCCTTTACTATCAATACATTTTTAAGTTCAAGCAAAATTTAAAAGTTATTTGAAGACAATGACATATTTCTTTTTCATATTTTGCTATATTAACTGTCATCAAATTAAAATATAACAAAATATAAAAATGAGAACTTTGACATTTTACAGAGGTATGAGTGAATAAATCAGCATATTTTTATTTGTTTGATGTAGCAGACAATTGCATTATTACGCATCATGGAATAAACTTAGTTAACAAATCATGCACATTTCTCTCTTATTTCTATTCATAGAATTACATGTTTAGACTACATTCTTTGTTAAGTATTTCTATTTAGAGACAGAGATCAGAATTGTATTTCCCTACTTCCCTTCTGTTCATTTCTATCTCCTCTTTAATTTATATTAATATAATAAACACCATTTATGTCAATTGCCAAGGTAAAGTATGTAGAATGGAATTTTATTATTTCTATAAAATAACCTTCTTACTGCAAAGAGAAACAAAAGTAAATGTTAAAAGATGATCATTCTTTTTTTAAAGACGATAATTCTTAATAGTTTATTTTTATTCATATAATCTAAGTATTTACTATATTTTTGGTTATGTTAGAAAAATTGTTTGTATTATTGTTTCAATATCCTAAAACTTATATTACTATTCAAGTGTTTTTTTATTTATGAGATTATCATGTCTAAGTTAAATTTATGTTTCAGTAAATTAATCTCTGATATTTATTATAGCAAATCTTAAATGTGGTATTTGGTTCATTGGTGTATCCTGTAGTTTATATTTTAAGCATTAATCTTTGTCTGAAAACTAATGTAAATCATTTTCAGTGAGATAAATTTTTCTGAAGATATTACCTTTTAGCCATAATCCTAGCTTCCAAATAAAAATAATGAAACTATGAAATTATTAATTGCTCATATATTCTATTATTGTTTTGTGAGTCAAATTTATTGGATTGATGAAAATGCATGGAATTAAACATAAAGAAGTTTGAATTAGAATAGAGTTTGATTATAAAACACAGAGATATTTTGTTTGTTTTGTCTTGGGGCTATACCCAGTTGCATTCAGGTCTGATTCATGGCTCTGCATGCAAGAAATAATCCCAGCAGCCTTAAGTGATCATAAGGGGAGACAGGAACTGAATTTGTGTCATCCATATGCATAGCAAGCACCTACACTTTGTATTTTCTCTCTAATCCCAGATAATATAATTTTGGGGGCTTTTGGGAGGCGTCACACCAGGCAGTGCTCAGGGTTACTCCTGGCTCTATGCTAGAAATTGCCCCTGGCCTGCTCAGTGGACCATCCTGGAATTTGAACCACCATCCTTTTGCATGCAAGGCAAACGCTCCCCCTCCATGCTATCTCTTTGGCCCCCAGAAATTATAATTTGTATACAATACTTAAAAGTATACTAGAGGCCAGAGTGGTAACACAGCAGTAGGGTGTTTTGCCTTGTGCCATGGCATACATAAACTTCTAGGTGAGCTCAGCCCACCAGATGTATCCGCAGATTTTCCTGGTGGAGAAAACTGAAAGAACACCCATGGGGTTCTTCAAAAGGCCCACTGTGGATGCCTTTTTCCCCTGTAAAATTGTGACCTCTATCAAATAATTTGGCTCAGAAATTCCAGCACCAAAGATTACTAAGCAAACCCCCTTTCTGGTTATATTTAGTCCTAAAAGCAAAGACAATGTTTTTTCTCTTTTTCCAATATGTCCTTGTAGCTGCAGTCTCTGGGTATCAAGGGCGATTGCAGATCCTGGGCTAGTGACTCTGCTCAGAAAAATAGGAAAACATATTAGTGGATTCGGCTCCTTCCTTTATTAGACCTCTAAAACAATAGAGCCCAGCCCAGTGAAGATCAAGTTCCTACTTCCTCCTAACACTTGTTTTGCATTTGAGGTTGGTTGTTAAAAGCTGCCCTGAGTGTGACCTTTTCTTTTGCAACTCAGAATTAACTTTGCTTTGTTATTGTAAACATCCTTCTCCCCACCTGTGACTGGCTTACCGGTATAAAAACCAGTTTGGAAGATAAATTTGTCACACTCCTGCCAGAAGATATGTTGACCCTGCATACTCTGTGGTTTCATTATTTCATATTTTGCCACCCGTTCAATCCTAAAGTGAATTAACTTAAATCTCACTGATGACAGTAGGACAGAAGCAGCATACAGCAGTCTTGCACACGGCTGACCCAAGATGGACACGGGTTTGATCACTGGCATCTCATGGTCCCCTGACCCAGGAGAGATTTCTGAGCAGAGTCAGAAGTAACTCCTGAGCTCTGCTGGCTGTGGCAAAAATAAAGTATGCTAAAAATTAGGATAATGACCAGGTATTCATTTCAAAATATTAACAGGAAATTGTGCTTTTTCTCTTGACCTCATATTGTTAAAGTTTACTTCTCCAGCCTGATTGTTGAATTTTGCCATCTAGTATATTGGTTGACACTATGTAAATCAAAAGTTTCCTGTGCATGTTCTTAAGAATTTTTCTGAGGACAGAAATAAGACAAAATGACTACTACTACTACTACTACTACTACTACTACTACTACTACTACTACTACTACTACTGTTGATGCTGCTAGTACTACTGTTGGGGTCGGGAATCAGTCCCCCCTCTCTTAAGCAGCGTCTCTAGCGTTTCAAAGAGTTGCAGAGTCATGAATATTTGTAAATATGATTTATTCTGATGCCGATTGGCACCATTGTCAGTGCCCAAGGAAGAACCTCAGAGCAAAGACTCTGAAACACTAAACTCACAAGTTTTTATACGGTAAAGCTACAGCGTCATCATTCCTCATTTTTTTTTTTAAATTTTTATTGTGACTGAAGTTCATTACACAGGATTATTTACGGTACATAGTGTCAATGAATGAAGGGCATTCCCACCACCAATGTTGTCCTCCCTCCACTCCCATTCCCAGCATGTCTCCCATATCTCCCTCCTTTACCCACCTCCCCAGAATACTAGTGTAACTGGTCTCCACTTTACAGCTGCTGTAGGTTGGGTATCTACACTGTTTGGTGTTCCAGTCTGGTCATTTTCCATTTACACTACATGTTCATATGACTGATCCTGGTAACATCCTTTTCTCCCCTCAATTTATGAGGCTGAATGATTCAAGTTATGCTATTCTGTTTGAGATAAAAAGGTTAAGGATAAGAGAAGAAAAAATTTGGTATCAACTACTAAAAGAAAATGAAATTAAAAAATCACCGAATAATATCCACAAGAGTGAAAAAAAAAAGTGGAAAAAAGAGAGAAGGAAAATAATATCAAAAACGGGAAAAAAATAAAACAAAACAAAACCAGGAAAAGGAGTGGTAGGATTTGGTGTTACACAACTTTTTTTTTTTTTGTATAGGCGCAGTAAGTATTGGGGAAGTAAGGAAATTTCCATGGCCTAAGGCAGTGGTCGGCAACCTGCGGCTCGTGAGCCACATGTGGCTCTTTACAGTTTTAATTTGGCTCTTCTGTGTGCGGGTCGGCTGCTCCAGGAGTCAGGACTCCCTTCCTAGCCTGTCAGGGTGTGGCCTGTGTGCAGCCCGGGGCTCCAGCTCCAAGAGTGTAAGATGATACTCAGTATCAACCCCAAACAAAGGTGTTCCCCCAACATCATCCTTAAACTTCTTCCTTTGATATGTAAAAGTCGACTGAATATGTACTTTTAGCTCTCTCTCTCTCTCTCTCTCTCTCTCTCTCTCTCTCTCTCTCTCTCTCTCTACCTGAAGCCTCCTGGTATTGGGAAATGGTTTTAATAAAGAGAGGTGTTCTATCTCTTTGGGCTCTAGGCAGAGAGTACAAGGTAAAAGGACATGGACTCCATGATCATCCTTGCCTGGCTAGCTTGGTTTATTATTTCTTTCCTGCTACCCTGCTTCTTCAGACCAATCTGGGTGGGGTTTAGAAATACAGTACCTGGATTAATCTTAAAACACATTTTTTATTTTGCACA
>PVKC010018992.1:0-19346 GCA_004027635.1 Crocidura indochinensis
TGAGCATTACCAGGTGTCTCAATTCCCATCAGTCCCCCCAAAATAAACCCTATTAATTTTCAAAGCAAAGTAAGAAATGAATGATCAGTAGCTTATGCTGTTGTCATAGTAGTTTTATTACACTTAAATTTGCTATATTTATGCCTTCTTCTTTTTTTTTTTTTTGTTTGGCTTTGCATTGCATTGCCAAGAAGAATTTTATGGCATGTGTGGCTTGTTAGGGCCTAGTCTTATTCTGGGTTGGTAAATTCCATCTCAATCTCAGATTTTTACAATCTGGGAAGATGACACTCTTGTACCTGTCTATTCCCTGATGTTCTGTATGAAGAAAAGTTCACCACCCTTAAAAAGACTTAGCATTTTTTCATTATTACATAGATAGTCTAACACTGAGCTTTTTTTTTTTTTTTTTTTTTTTTTGGTTTTTGGGTCACACCTGGCAGTGCTCAGGGGTTACTCCTGGCTCCATGCTCAGAAATTGCTCCTGGCAGGCACGGGGGACCATATGAGGCACCGGGATTCGAACCGATGACCTTTTGCATGAAAGGCAAATGCCTTACCTCCATGCTATCTCTCGGACCCCTACACTTTTTTTTTTTTTTTTTTGGTTTTTGACACTGAGCATTCTTGTACTGCCATAGAAAATAAGCACAGTAAGAAAGTGGCAGAACATACAAGAAAACTTTACATAAATAGAAACTTCTCACATACTTCTTGGCCCCTTCAAATATGAAAGTTCTTGTTCATAAATATGCCAATTTTGAAGACTAAAATGAAAAATTGTATCTGATCTAAAAATTTATAGGAGAAAAGTGTCTTTGTGGAGAAAAATTAATTTAGTTTCAGCAGGTTATTTGACCTTTATTTTAATGAACAAAAGGTCTTTTCTGGTTTGGGAAATAAATTAATTGTATAACATGTTAATAAAAGCTAATTAACTAATTAAATTAAGGTGTATATATTCCTGAACATTTTTACTAAAAGTCACACTTCATATTATACTTCATACTTACAATAAAGAGAAAGATGATAACATCATTGGTAAAAATATTATCCTAATATTTTAGGAGGTTTTGGAGATCAAACCTACTACCTTATTCATGTGAAACATGTATTCTATACCACTGAGGTATACGTTTGATAATTTACGTTATAATATTTTAAATCACTTTATAAAACTTGTTACTTGATGTATTAAATATGAGATTAGCCATCATTTTTGTAATCATCGTAAGTCTTATGGAAACCAGAGAACACAAAAGAAAACGACAGTCTCTTTTTTCAGCATTAATAACTAATTCTAATTGACATCCTACTATTTTCTCAAATTATAGGTGAGGAGTCATTGTTTAGTGAGGTTCCTTAAATTGTCTGTGACCTCAGAATTGCAGCATTCACACTTTAATCAGTGCTCTCTTATTTCAGAGGACATACATAATCTTAAACACATTGAGAAGAAAAAAGTTGAGCTTCAGAATAATCAATGAACTTAGCCCAAAATCAAGAGCTTCTTTCATGAAAACCAGATTGGATGCTGTTACAGCTATCTGCAATATGGCGGTTATACTGTAACTTTGTAAATATTCAATGAAATGGCTGTCTTATACATAAATATCCACTAACATTGTCTCTGGATATAAAAGTTGCAGTTAACATTGATCCAAAGAGTCAAAGGAAAGATCAGATTGCCATACTAATAATAGATGGGCTGAATGGCTAATTATATCATTGTTCCCTTTGATGCAGTAGAAACACACTCTGCCTAAATTTCCCTGAAGGACATATGACATGAAAGCTACTTTGTGCTATGTTTAATGAGCCTGCTTGTTACATTAAAGAAGAGAGTGCAGGTGAGGCCTCTGCAGTGGAGATGAATGAAATCACTCATTGATCGTATTGTCACACTCATAAGCAGTCTAGAGAAACAGGGCAGGATGTGAAATCAATCTGACCATCTATTTATAGGTGAAGCAGTGTCTTTGTCATGGTGATCAGAACAGCTCCAAGGAAAGCATCATCTGCAGTAAATGGCTTCCACAAATTAAAAATCAAGTACTAAAGACACAGAAAACAAAATTTCATTTATATCAATATGGAATTTCCTCTTCATTTCTGTCCTGTTTTATTTCTCTCAAGTGCTATTTCTTCTTTATGAGTTTATTCTTATAATTCTTCCTTGATTTTTACTAAATAAAATTTTATTTAAATTCCTTTATAGATTGTACATTGAGAAAGTGTACTGAAAAATTTAAGAAGATATTTCATGAACCTGGTTCAAATGCTTTTCAATATCATTTTGGAATTAAAAACACACATAACTCACAATTAAAATATCTGTTGATTTTTACCATTTTGGATTTTTATCATTATGGATTTTTTCTATGATTTGGTAACAATCACTTATTGTGTATAGACTTCTACTCAGGTGTAAAATAAAGCAATAATGACTATAGCACAGATATTTGGAAGTTACTTATATAAAAGTGAATTAATGATGACAAAAAATAGTGGAAAATATTTAGCAGCTTATAGTTTCTAAGTCTCCATGAATGTAAAATGTAAATTTATTGATATGCATGACATAAGAATAAAATGATTACTTAATGATGTTATGTATTAGAAATGTTCAATACACATAGGACCTTATTTAGTAGAAGTCTAGTTTAATAAAATTTGATTAGTGGCTAAGATATAGGTGTGCACTTTAAAATCATCTATACTTTTACAAAAAGAATTCCAACTTCCTTTCCTTTACTACCCATATTTATTACTTATTCATCTTTTCAAACTTATCTCTCTCTTTCTAGACTTACAATTTATCTTATGACAGAAGAGTTCTTGGTGTGAGCCCAACAATAGTGACTGTGGGTCATGCGTTAAAAAAAAAATAAAGCACAATTTTGAATTGAACTGAGGTGTATGGGCCCAGCAGGAGTGGTTGAAAACTATGAGTGGAGTTTGAACTAAGCTCTGCTTTTCTCCACAACCGCACATTTCTTCTAGTCAAGGAGCCCCACTGCAACACACAAGCAAACAGAAACACATTGCAAAAGTCATGATGAATAAACAATACATAAACCAACCTCACTTTGGACTAAAGATGCTAGTTCTGAAGATACAGTCATCACCCTAACCTCTACATCACTACATAACCTCTACATAACCTCACTGATTAGTACTTTAAAGAGGAAATGTAGAGATTGTTCAAAGAACTCAAAGAAACCATGGAACTGAGAACAAATAAGACTCAAGAAGGAATGAGAGTAGAAATGAGAAAACTTCCATACTAATAGAAGGACTAAAAACCACGGTGGGTTAAATGAAAACCTCACTGGAAAGCTTCAGCAAAAATAAGCGAACAGACAAGAATAGACATTTGGGATAAATTTAACAGGAACAACATAAGAATCTTACAGTTCCTGAGGGCCATGGGAAAAAAATCCCTATGAAGATTCAACAGTTAATGACATCATTATTGAGAAATTCTCAGAGCTGAAGATTACTCGCACCCATATACTAGATATCCAAAGAGTACCAGCTAAAAGAGAACCAAAGAAAAGCACCCCAAGGCATATATTAGCCACAATGATGAAAACCCTAGATAAAGATAGAATAATAAAAGCAGCAAGATCAGAAAGAGAAATTGTATACAAAGAAGCAAAGTTAAAGTTTATAAGAGATTTATTACAAGCAACCTCCTGAGCCCAAAGGCAGTGGTGGAATAGAATTTAAAAAAAAGCCTCAACAATGTGAATACTACAAGAATACTTCACCCAGCCAGACTTTCATTCAGGTTTGAAGGAAGTATACATATTATCCATGAATAAATAACAACTCAGAAAACTCACAGAGTCAAAACTAACATTCAATACTGTTATATTAGCTCTTCTGTTGTTTTGTTTGTTTGTTTGTTTGTTTTGTTTGGGGGCCATACCCGGTGATGCTCAGAGGTTACTCCTGGCTATGCACTCAGAAATTTTCCCCTGGCAGGCTGGGGGTCAATATGGGATGCCGAGAATTGAACTGGGTCCCTCCCTAGTCAGCCACATGTAAGGTTAATGTTCTGCCACTGTGCTATCTCTCGGGTCCCTGTATTCTTCTTTAATGTACATGAGACATTCTCCAAGATAGAGCACATGATGAGCAATACAATATTGCTCCATAAAATAAAGGATAAAGACAGTGTCAACTATATTCTGAAAACATGTTGCACTAAAAATTAAAATGAATTAAAAACAGACATAGAGAAGACCTTTAAGATCTGAAAATTAAACAACTCACTATTGAACAACCACTGGGTCAGAGATGAAATCAAAATATTCTAGGAAACAAAAGACAATGAAGACTCAAATTATCACAATTTGTTGGAAATAGTAAAAGTTGTATTAAGAGGAAAATTTATAGCTTTGCAAGCATTAATCAAGAAGAAGGAAAAGGCCTACATAAATAACTTAATGGCACAGCTTAAAAAATTGGAAAAGGATCAGAGAAAAGAGCCAAAGGTAGGAAGGTGGAAGGAAAAATAAAACACAGAGCAGAAATTAATGACTGGAGACTCAAAAAACAATCCAAAAAAATCAATGAAACCAATTAGTTCTTTGAAAAAAATAACAAGATCAATAAACCATTAGCCAGATTCACAAAGAAAGAGAGAAAGAAACTTAGTAAACTGAATCAGAAATGAAAAGGGGGAGATCCTTATATATACTAAGAAATTCAGAAGGTAATAAGAAATTACTTCACCCAAGTTTAATCCCAGCTTTGAGAATTGTAACACCACAACAAGAGAGCCTGGAAGAAATGGATATATTCTTTGAACTCTTATAACCTTCCAAAAAGCAGACAAAGACACTACAGGAAAAAAGGAGAATTATAGACCAATTTCTCTGATGAACACAGATGCAGAGATCCTCAATAAAATACTAGCAAATAGAATCAAATAACTAATCAAGAAGGTTATACACCATGAACAAATGGGATTCATCCCAGAGATGTAGGATGACTTAACATATGCAAGTCAAAAGGAAAAATAAAAACCATTTGATCATAGAAGTAGATTTTTAGAAAGCATTTGATAAGGTCCAAAACCCATTCATGCTAAAAACTCAACAAGATGGGAATTGAAGAAACTTTTCAATATATTCAAGATCAATTGCCACAAGTCTATAGAAAGGATCATACTCAATAGGAAAAATTAAAAGCCTTTCTTCTAAAATCTTGCATGAGACAAGGTTGTCCTCTCTCACCACTTCTATTTAATATAGTATTGGAAGTACTTGCTGAAGCAATCAGGCAAGAAAAAGATATCAAGGGCATCCAGATAGGAAAGAAGGAATTCAAACTCTCACTGCTTGCAGATGATATATGATACAAAAACTTTACAAAAAAGTTTCAAGAAACAATAGATTTTTATTGCAAAGTCTCAGATTATAAGATTAATATGCAAAAATCCTTGACCTTCTTACATACAAACAATGGTAAAGAAGAAATAGGCATTAAAATAACAATTCCATTCAAAATTTTGCCTCATAAAATCAAGTATTTTAAAATCATCTTAACTAAGTGAAAGGCCTACACAAAAAATCTACAGATTTCTATTTCAAGAAATAAAAGAGGACACAAGTAAATTGAGAGATGCGCTCACTCCTGAATTGGGAGGATTACCATCATTAAAATGGCAATATCTCCAATGCACTGTCCAGATTTAATACAATACATCTATGAATACTCATGACAGTTTTCAAAGAAGTGGATCAAGCATTCCTTAAATTGATTTTGAACAATAATGTCTATGAATAGCTAAAGCAATCCTTGGGGAAAATAAGATTAAGGCATCACTTTTCCCAGCCTTAAATAAAGCAGTAGTCATTAAAACGCCATGGTATTGGAATAATTACAAGTGGGAAAACTGGTCAACTGCATGCCAAAAAAGTGATCTCAGACCTCTCTTTAACACTATGCATGATGGTCAAGTCAAAATGTATTAAAAACTTTGATATCAAACCCCATACCATAAGTTACAGAGAGGAAAAATTATGCAGTACAGTCCATGACATTGAAGCTAAAGACATCTTCAAAGTTGAAACACCACTGTCAAAGCAAGTGGAAGCAAAGATAAACCAATGGAATTACATTAAACTGAGTGACTCCTGTATAGGATATACAGGCTACCTACATAATAGGAGAAACTATTTCCATATGATAATGGATTAATAATAAGATATACAAGGCACTGATATAACTTAGCAAAAAGAAAAAAACATCTAACCACATCAAAAATGGGGAGGATAAATGAACAGACATTTCCTCAAAGAAGAAATACAGATGTCTAAAAGACACATGAAAAAATGCTCCACATCACTAATCATCATGGAGATACAGATCAAAATAACACGGAGATACCATCTCACACCACAGAAACTAACACACACTACAAAAAACATGAACAAACTGTTCTGGCATGGATGCGTGAAGAAAGAGACTTTCATTCACTGCTGGTGGGGTTGTAGACTGGCTCAGCCTTTCTGGGTGACAATATAGATATTTCTCAAACAACTAGAAATTGAGTTCCTATATGGTCCACAATACCACTCCTAGGAATCCAAAAACACCACACAGAAAAGCTCTTTGCATTCTATGTTCTTCACAGAACTATTTACAATAGTCAGAATCTTGGAACAAACCAAATGTCTGAGAACAGATGAATGGCTAAAGAAACTCTGGTATGTATACACAATGGAATACTAAGCAGCTGCTAGGAAAAATGACTTCATTAAATTCGCTTAAACATAGACATGAAGATTATTATGCTGAGTGAAATGAGTCAGAGTGAGAGTCATAGAATAATATCACTCAGTTGTAGGGTATAAAAATAATAGATAATATATAGTATGATACTAATACTCAGAGATGATATAGATGAGAATCGGGAAATCAGTCCATGGTAGGAAACTTGCCACAAAGAATGATGAATGCAGTATAATAGTGAATGGTCCACTAGATAACAGAGATGGTGGAACTCATCACTCTGGATGAGAACTGGATGCTGAAAGGGAATAAAGTAATATACATGGTACCCCTTTATTAACAATAATGCTAACCACAGTGTCATAAAAGGAAAAAGAGAGAGTAAGAGAGAGAAAAATAAAATCCCTGCCCCTGAGGCAGGCAGGATAAGGTGGGTGAGAGGGAAACTAGGGCACGTTTGTGGTGGGAAATGTGCACTGTACTGCAAACCAAAATGTCTAAAAGGGAAAAAAGAAGAGATAGAGAAGAAAAATGTATGCCCTAAAGGTTGGAAGGAAAGAGGGCATTGGATATGGTAAGACGGAAACTGGGGATATTGATGGCATGAAATGTGCACTAGTGAAGATGATCATACATTGTATGACTGTAACTCAGTCATAAACAACTTTATTTGTGGAAAAGCTGTCTTATGAGCAACCTTGTAAACATGATATTTGAGTAAAAACAAATAAATAAAAAATATAAATATAAATAAATAAATAAAAAGAAAAGTTCTTATATAACTTAGAATAATACAGAAAAGAACATATCTCTTACCGTTTATTCATCTGACTGCATCAAGTTACCACTTTTATCGAGCCTACTAAAGATTAAAGTATGCCAGGAAACCAACCATGAAAACTACATTTCAAAGACTGTAATTTTCAGGAGAAAAATTCCAATTATCTCATTTTTAAAAGAATATTAGAAATAAAATGGTTGTCATATATGAATATAAAAAGAAAACATATTTTAGGATCAGAGTGATAATACAACAGGTAAGGCATTTGCCTTGCATGCAGACAATCTATGTTCAATCTCTTACACACTGTATGGTCTCCCAAGCCAAATAGGAGTTATTTCTGAGTACATATCCAGGAGTAACCCCTGAACACCACCAAATAGATGTGACCTATAAAATCAACAACAAAAAATTCATAACAGTCAAGTGCATTTCTCATCTGAACTTTTATAACAATTACAGTCCCAGACACAAGAGAAATTTGAACTCAATTCAAAATTATTTGCCTATTGGTTCTAGCAATTTTTGCTGAGGATCTTTGCATCTGCATTCATCGGCGATATTGGTTTGTAATTTTTTTTATCGTAGAATCTCTGTCTGGTTTAGGTATCAAGGTGATGTTAACTTCATAAAAGGTATTTGAAGTACTTCTATTTTTTCGATTCTTGAAAGAGTCTTGCCAGGATTGGTAGTAATTCCTCTTGGAAAGTTTGAAAGAATTCATTAGTGAATCCATCTGGGTCTGGGCTTTTGTTTTTGGGCAGACATTTGTTTACCATTTTACTTTCATCAATAGTGATGGGGGTGTTTAGATATGCTACATCCTCTTCCTTCAACCATGGAAGATTATAAGAGTCCAAGAATTTATCCATTTCTTCCAGGTTCTCATTTTTAGTGGCATAGAGTTTCTCAAAGTAGTCTGATTTCCCTTTGAATCTCTGCCATATCAGTAGTGATCTCTCCTTTTTCATTCCTAATACGAGTTATCAAGTTTCTCTCTCTCTCTCTCTTTCTTTGTTAGTTTTGCCAGTGGTTTATCATTCTTGTTTTTTTCCCCAAAGTACCAACTACTGCTTTCGTTGATCTTTCGGATTGTTTTTTGGGTTTCCACTTCGATGATTTCTGCTCTCAGCTTTGTTATTTCCTTCTGTCTCCTTATTTTTGGGTCCTTTTGTTGAGCAATTTCTAGTTCTATGAGCTGCGATATTAGCTACTCAGGTAAGCCCCTTCTTCCTTCCTGATGTGTGCTTGCAAAACTATAAATTTTTCTCTTAGTACTGCTTTTGCTGTTTCCCATAAGTTTCGATGTTTGTGTCTTTATTATCATTAGTTTCCAGGAACCTTTTGGTTTCCTCCTTGATTTCATCTCGGACCCACTGGTTATTCAGTATGAGGCTGTTTAACTTCCAGGTGTTAAAGTTTTTCTTCTGTGTTCCTTTGGAATTCACAAATAATTTCAGATCAGCGAATTTGTGATCAGCGAAGGTAGCCTGCAAAATGTCTAATCTCTTGATATTGATGAGGTATGTTTTATGTGCCAGCATGTAGTCTATCCTGGAGAATGTCCCATGTACAATGGAGAAGAATGTGTATCCAGGTTTCTGGAGATGGAGTGTCCTATATATATCCACTAGGCCTCTTTCTTCCATTTCTCTCCTCAGGTCTAATATATTCTTGTTGGGTTTCAGACAGGTTGACCTATAGAGTGTTGACAAAACCGTGTTGATGTCCCCACAATTATTGTATTGTTATTGATATTATTTTTCAGATTTGTCAAAAATTGTATTAAATATTTTGCTGGACCCTTATTCCGTGCATCTATGTTTAGGAGAGTGATTTCTTCCTGCTCTACATACCCCTTGATTAATATAAAATTTCCATCTTTGTCCCTTACAACCTTCCTGAGTATAAAGTTTGCATTATCTGATATTAGTATGGCCACTCCAGCTTTTTTTTGTTTGTTTGTTTGTTTGTTTTGGGGGGGTCACACCCGGCAGTGCTCAGGGGTTACTCCTGGCTCCATGCTCAGAAATTGCTCCTGGAAGGCACGGGGGAACATATGGGGCACTGGGATTTGAACCAATGACCTTTTGCATGAAAGGCAAACGCCTTACCTCCATGCTATCTCCCGGGCCCCCACTCCAGCTTTTTTTATGGTTGTTGTTTGCTTGGATAATTTTCCTCCAGCCTTTTATTTTGTGTCTATGTCTGTTCTGACTATTCAGGTGTGTTTCTTGTAGGCAGATGAAGGTTGGATTGAGTTTTTTGATCCAGTTAGCCACTCTGTGTCTCAAAACTGGTGCATTTAGTCCATTGACATTGAGAGAAAGAATTGTCCTGGGATTTAGTGCCATTTTTATATCGAAATTTGGTGTGTCTTTTGGTTAGTCTTGTCTTAAATTAGGTTTTTCGGTTTTTCTCTTAAGACTGATTTTGAATCTGTAAAGTTTCTGAGCTATTTTTTGTCTGTAAAATCATGTATTCTTCCGTCAAACCGGAAAGTGAGTTCTGCTGGGTACAGTATTCTAGGTGAAACATTCATTTCATTCAGTCTTGTCACAATATCCCACCACTGCTTTCTGGCCTTGAGTATTTCTGGTGACAGGTCTGCTGTAAATCTCAAGGATATTTCCTTGAATGTAATTTCTCTTTTTGATCTTGCTTTTTTCAGAATTCTGTCTCTATCTGTGAGACTCGTCATTGTGACTAGGATGGGTCTTGGGATATTTTTTCTGGGGTCTCTTCTGGTTGGTACTCTTCAAGCATGCAGGATTTGATCACATATATTCTTTAGCTGTGGAAGTTTCTCTTTAATGATGTTCTTGACCATTGATTCTTCCTGGAAATTTTCTTCCTGGGTCTCTGAGACTCCAATGATTCTTAAGTTGTTCTGTTGAGCATATCATAGACTTCTATTTTCATCTGTTCCCATTTTTTGACTAATTTTTCCATTGTCTTTCATTTGTGTTAAGTTTTATTTTCCAATCTCTCCCACTGTATGGAGTTGTTATTTATCTCATCTTCCACAGCACCAATTCTATTCTCAGCTTCTGCTACCCTGTCCCAGAGCTTATCCATTTTGTCATTCACTTCGTTTACTGAGTTTTTCAGGTCTGTTAGTTGACATGTTATTTCATTGGAGTTTTGTGATTTCTGTCTTCATATTTTCTTGGTTCTTATTAGTGTTCTGTTCAACTCGATCCATGGTTTCTTTGAGTTCTTTGAGCATCTTTCATATTGCTTTTCTAAAGTCCTTTTCTGAGAGATTAATTAGTTGGTTGATCATTATCTGGTCATCAGAATTGTCATCTTCATTTTCTATGTCTGATGCTTGCCTGTGTTGTTTCCTCATCGTCACATTTGTATTGTGGATTTTTCTACGGTTGTGCTGGTATTCATTGGCTAAATGATGTAACCAGCCACACTCCTCTGGCTCCACACTTTCTGGGTGGGTCGACTTGCCTCTTAGGGAGGGGAGTCCTTCGTGAATGAAGCCTCACACAGGATCATATCTTGGGCCCTAGTTTGCAACAGAGAAGACAATCTGGAGAGAAATGCTGGGCTTCAGTGATCCAGCACAGTTCTTAGTGTGATTTTTTTTTCTTCCTGTTGCGATGGTGTTCTTTCCTAAGAAAGAACACATGGCCGCATAGCAAAGCAGAGCTAAGTGCTCTGCTGTAGCCTCTTTTTGGTCCACTCCCAAGAGGTTCACGCAAAAGGACAGGAGACAGACACCCACAGATAGCACTCACAGTTTTTCACAGTCAGGCCCCACTGGGCAGGAGTAGTTTCCAAATTAAATTTCAATAGTAAATACAAACATGTCTTTAAAAATGAAGGCATATGACTTTCAGGTTTACATAACCCAGTATCCAGTAGAACTATTACTATAAGAGTTAAGGGAAGATAAAACAGCCAAAGTTTATAAGAGTAGACTGAATAACACATAGAAATGAAAGGTACCAGAAACTGTAAAGCTACCAGAGCTGTAGCACAGCAATAAAGTATTTGCCTTGTACATGCGTGACCTGGAATTGACCTAAGGTTTGATACTCAACATTCCATATGATTCCCCAAGCCTGCTAGGAGCAATTTCTGATTGCAGAGCCAGAAGTAATCACTGAGTGCCACCAGGTGTGACCCAATCCCCCAAAAATGTAAAAGAAAATTGCACAATTAAACACAAAATATATTTTTAAGTTTTAAATTTTTAGACTAATTTACTGTCTAAAAATTTTTGCAGTGTTTTATTATGTAACTTGGAGACATTCAGGTTAAATGTGTAATTCATACAAAGGAAAGGAGTGATGAATTGGAAATACAGTATAGTAAGATTTCACATTCTAAATAGGCATTACATTAAAATTTTAATTATTTTTATTTTAAAATATTTTGGTTTGGTGATAACATCCAGTGATAGTCAAGGGTAACTCCTGGCTCTGTCCTCAAGAATTACTCCTGGTAGTACACAGAAGAGCCATATGCGATGTCAGGGATTGAGAGAAATTCATCTGTATGCGAGGTAAGTCCCTATGTGCTACACTATTCCTCCTGTCACAAGATGTGCCACATTATTTGAAAGTAGAATTTGATAAGATCAAAATACATATTATATACACCAGAGGATAGCCAATTAAAACCAAAAGATATTAGAAATAATAAGGTAAAGCAAAATCATAAAGTATATTCATTGCAACTAGTAGAGGAAAAGAGAAAACAAGAAACAGGCAACAGATCTTCTAATATGTTTAGAAAGTAATTAGCATGATTATATTTATATCATTGATATCAACAATTACATAAAAGAGAAATGATCTAAATAATTCACTTAGAAAGTTAAGATTCTCATATTAACTCTGAGGAAGGAGAGCTTTGTTCTACATATCAAGGTAATAACAGACCAGAATGCAAATGGGATCTTCTGAAGTAAGAGACCAAATCAGAATGTCTGCTGAAAGTTTTAGTCAGATCTGTGAAACAGAGTATAATTAAAAGGGCTTGAAGAAGATAGGGTAAGTAAAGGGAGAAGAGGTGAAATGAGAAGGAAAGAAAGGCAGAAGAGAAAGAAATGTGATTGCAATGAATATTGAGAGCAAAAATTTGAGAGATCAACAGTTTTTCTATTAACTTTGGATATAATCCTCTTTACCTGAATCAATCTTTACCTAAGTAATTATATTGTGCTCAATGTTAGTGAAATTAAATTTGCATGTGGGTGTCGAAAAAGTGATCAGCTTATAATGTGTGTGCGTATGTGTACATAAGAACACATAGAAACTTTCTTATGAGAGAAAGGACATAATAAATTTTAATTATGTGTACAAACTCAGAGGCAAGTTCAGTGTAAGACAGTGTCCTTTTAAAATAGTCAAGAATGGGGCCAAAGAGATAATATAGACATTAAGGACTTGCACACAGCTAGCCTGATATTAGGATTGATCCCTAAGCATAGAGTCAGGAGTAAACCCTGAACCCCACGAGGTGAAACATAAACAACAACAAAAGTAGTGCATAAAATTTACTGCAAACTAAATAGTTGTATTACAGAGCAAATTGATATGTTGAAACCCTAAACTCCAATGTGAGTATATTTCAAGACAAGTACTTTAGGGGAAATTCAATTTAAATGAGATCATACAGATGAGGCACCTAATCTGGCAGTATTATAGCTTTATAGATAAATGGAGAAGTCTCTTTCTCTGTCTGTGTTTTTTTCTCTTTCAGTGATGAGTCAGAGAGAAAGTGATAAGTTGTAAACTGGATAAAAAATGTTTTATCAGAAAACATATAGTCTTGAATTTTATTCTTTCAAACTTAGAAAACAAAATGGTTTAAATGACCTAGCCTTGTAGCATTTTACTATAGAAACTCAAGATAAGAAAAACTAAACTAACACCCACATTAGTCAAGACTGGTAGACAGTTCATGAGATAAATATCATATATCTTACTTCCAGATTCTCCTTGAAGACTTGAACTTAACTTCTGTGTTTTATAAATCTATAAATATATTTTAAGACTGGGTGTTTATGACCTTTTTAACTTTCACATAATTGGTACTGAATTATATATCTAATAAATACTGTATGAGAATTCATTCCTGCCGCATATATTCCTTAACTATCTATTATTTCCTTTTTTCCCCTGCTTTTCCTTCATTCTTTCTTTAACATTCTGGAACATCTGTATCATATAACCTTTATCTTAGCATTCTCTTCTCAAGGAAGCATTCTGTTACTATATTCAGATTTTCTATTTCTTTATTGAAAGAAAACGATAGTGGGAGAGGAAAAATAAAATCTCAGACTTGTGTAGCCTAAATGACATTCAATTGTTTCTCTCTTTGGAAGGCATACAAGTTCAAGATTGGGGTGAAAGCACATCCTCTTTCTGATACAGACTTCCCTTCTAGCTGCTATCTTACTACCGCCTTACATGGAAGACAGAGAAAAACTCTGTTCTCTATTCCTCATCAAAAAAAGTATATTAAGTTCATCATCTAGACTTTCCCAATCAAATATATATTGATTTCCATTTAAATATTTTAAACCATTTAAAAGAAAGCTCAAAGCCCCAAGGATCCAAAAATACAATGCAGAAAAGTCCTTTGTGCAGCTATATTCATTGCAACACTATTCACAAAAGCCAGAATCTGGAAGTTCTTGAGTACAGATGAGTGGCAAAATAAACTATCCAACCAATGAAATATATGCAGTTATTAGGAAAAATAAAGACATGAAATTTGCTTATACACACATGAATACAGAGAGGGAAATCTATCAGAGAAAGACATATAAAAACAGAATGAACTCACTCATTTGTGGGATCTATAAAAAAAAGATAGCATGATATTAAGATCAAGGGAAAATAGAAATGAGGACCTGGAGAACCAGTCCATGGTAGGAAGCTTGACACAAATAGCTGAGGAGTGCAGTTAGTACAGAGAAGGGACCACTATGACAATGATAGTTTGAAATGATCACTCTGGACAAAAAACTAGGTTCTGAAAGGAGGTAAAGGGATTATGCATGATATCCCTTCAGTAACAATATTGCAAACTAGTCTCTAAAAGGAAAAAAAGGAAGAAACAGAGAGAGAGAGAGAGAGTTGTTTTAATATACATTAAAGAGTTCTACTGTTGCTAGGGGCATGGTGAGACTTTTCTCGGTCTGGTTTGCTCCTACAGCCCCTACGGCCTGACAGGCCTGAAGATTGCAGGATGAACAAAGCAGTCAGATTAAGTTCCAGCAGTCAGCCAGCTTTATTTCATGGTCCTAACCACCATGTACATATCCTCACATGGCTTCTATGCTAAGCCTTTTCCTAGCAGCTACTTCTCTAGTCCTTCTGGTTCTCTCGGCCTCTGTCTCCCTTTCAGCTGCTTTTTCAGGCTTCCTTGTTGACTAACTCCCTTTGCTGATGCTACTGCTGATGTCTTTGATGCTGAATTGCTGATAATGAATCTGATGCTGAATCTCACTGTTGAATCTCGCTATTAATTCTCGCTTCTGCCCCCACTTCTCTCTCTAACTTTCCTGTGTGCCCTGAAGCCTGAAGGCAGGCAGGGGAAGGCGAGAGGGATACTAGGGACATTGGTGGTGGTAAATGTGCATTGCTGAAAGGTGATGTATATTGTATGAGTGAAACTCAATCATGAACAACTTTGTAACTGTGTTTGTCACAGAATTACAGAATTTTATAAATTACAGAATTTATAAAAAATAAAATAAGTAATAGAAAGTTTGACCAAATGAAACACAATATATAGATGCTTGATACATAAATAAAGATAAGTGAACATCATTAATGAGTCTAATTATCAAAAGACGACTTGGCAAAAAATAGTCTTTACCTTATGGGAGGATGTATATTTGACCACAATGTAGTGTCAGAAATGCCTCTTAGCCTTTTGCTCAGGGATCACTTCTGGCAGGACTCAGGGGACCGAATGAGCCAAGGTAAGTTTCTCACTCACTATCTATCTATATTATGCTTTATTTTTAAAGGCTTGAATGTATATGAAACTTCTTGAATTGTAAAGAATTCAAAATTCTCAGTTCACTGCATGATGGCATGTCAGCCACAATATCTAAAGGCACTATTTGGAGTTTCTAGTAAACAAAAATAGCTCTTTTCCCGGTAAAGAATTTGTTATTCCTCTCTCCTTCTGATGAGAAAATATTCTTGCCTCCAAAATTCAGTGTGGGGTACTTCAGAGAATGAAAAGTAAGTCAGGATGAAGGACTTCAGGAAATGTTAGGCTTGCTATGACATGAACAATGCAAAATGCAAAAGCATCTTTGAACATTCTGCATTGATAGCCTTGGCATGGCGGCCCCATACTTTATCTATAAATATCTTTCAAATCTAAGGAATGATTTTTAATGCTTCAGATGATGAGAACAAGGCTCTAAAGGCTACAGAGAAGGGAAATTACCAGGGGACTATCAAGAAAAATAGCTTGTGAGTAATAAAAAGGGTGAAATTTTAAGGATAGTTAGGGTTTTTCATTTCCCTGGGAGGTTTATTTTCTTTCCTGGGGCCTTTGTTTTGAAACATATGGTGTCATTGCTCTATCTAACCTGATTACATAGGACTATAAATTCCTTTCCCATCAGCAGGTACTGCATTAAGGAGATGTGCATACCCATGGGAACCTTCCTTTGTTATCTTTTATTCATGGCCTGAAAGTAATACAATTTAAGAGATTACGCATTTATTTTAAAAACCCAGTTTACATGGGCTTTCTAGAAAGTCTCAACTTCTATCCCGGTAATGTAACCTCTGTGCATCTCTCTTATAATGCAGAAAATATTAAAGTTGGATTATTACTTGAACTATTTCTTTTGAAATTCTGGTCTAACCAGGGTTAGACTGCCTCTATTCATACCCAGAATGAGTTTTCCACTGATTCACTTCTTTCCTCTCTCCACAAGGCTCTGATAGATACTACTGCCACAGGGGGAAAAAAATCTCATAGCTCCTAGGAATCCAGCTGCCACGTATGTGCTTATGACTCGTGAATCTTGACCTCTTAACTAACTGTCCAAACCCACACATCAAATTGAATATGATCAACATATCCATTTTGGTTGTCCACAAGTCTTTCACATTCAAAATTTCCAAAACTGGACTCCTTTATCCCACTTCCTTCTCACGAAAAAGATCCTGTTACTACTTCACTTATAATCTACACTTATAATTTTTTTATTCATAAAAAATAAAAAAAGAATGACCACTATCATTTTATTCCCCTCCCCCACTAAATCCTAGCACATTAAACTGTGCTACTTTTGCTTCTTAACTTTTCCTTCTGTTGTTACTCATAGTCTCCAGCATGTATCCACTCTTAGCCTCTTTTTCATAAAGGCTTCATTTGTTTTCCAATATTAGTTTTCTTCTATTAATGGTATCTGTTACTGTCTTTACACTTATAGTAATCTAATGAAAACTTTAACAAGTTGTTATGTATTGACTACTAATAGAAATAGAGTTATTAGCTAAATAATTTTTGTTAGGTAGTTCCACTTCAAAACCTTTGTTTACATAACAAATGAATAGACCTGGAAATTGCATAATATGGAACCACACTGAATAGAGATCAATATCATATGACTTTTAGAGGGGAACTGAAATTTGAATACAGAAATCATTTAATTTCCAACTTTCTTTTTGCAGATTTTGGTAGAGGGCTGTCATAATGTGGTATGGAATGGCCAAAGTTCTGGTAGAAACCCAACAATTCTACTTTGAAGAGTGAATCAAATAAAATAATAATAAAAAATATAATAAAAAATAATAAATAAAAAAATATAATCAAGGATAACCATAAGCATATGAGAGTGAGAAGGAAATTCCAGAAAGGAATTTTGAGTCAGGAAATCAGTTTTTATGCACAAACTTGTCAAAAATCTGGGGTGAGGGAGGAGGGAAATGGAGGGCAATGGTGGCGGCAACAATGCACCGGTTAAGGGTGGCATTAGTTTTATTTTTATATAACTAAAACCCAACTACAAACATGCTTGTAATCAGGGTACTTAAATAAAGATTTTTTTAAAAACCAAATTTTTATGTTGTTAGAGATTGGGTGTCTTGAGTCCATTTTTCTTGATTTGGCTTGGTTTAGTTCTGTCCCTTTTATTATCTCAACCAATGCACCTGAGGACACTTGGCCCCTGACCCACATCCTTTCAAAGTTTTTCTCTTCCACTACATTGATCCTTAGACTCTTCAAAAATACTGAAGAGATGGAAATAATTTCTAATATTTCCTATGAACCTAACATTATGCTCATCTCCAAAGCTGACAGAGATACTACCAAGAAAGAAAACTAGAGACCAATCTCAAGATTAACATTGATGAAAAAAATCCTTAACAAAATCTTAGCAAACCAAACACAGCAACACATCTAAAAGATTGTATATCATGACCAAGTGAGTTTCATCCCAGAGATGCAAGAACTGTTCAATATACGCAAATCAATTAACATCATGCACACATCATAAAAGGAAAGATAAAAATCACATGATCATATCAATTGATGCATAGAAAGCATTTGACAAAGTCCAATACCCAATTATGATTAAAGCACTCAGCAAAATAAGTGTGGAAGGAATCTTCCTCAAGTACTAACAGCTATCAATAAAAAGTCCAGAGTCAACATTATTATTATTTTTTTTTTTGGTTTTTGGGCCACACCCGGTGACGCTCAGGGGTTACTCCTGGCTATTCGTTCAGATATTATTTTTAATAGCAAAAATCTCAAAGCATTTTCACTAAGGTTAGGCACTAGGCAAAGATAGCTATGGTCTCCACTCTTATGCAGCATAGTATTAGAAGTCCTAGAGGGAAGTAGAGATAGCACAGAGGTAAGCTTTTGCCTTGCTGACCTGGGACAGACCTGAGTTCAATTCCCGGCATCCCACATGACACCCCTGAGCCTGCCACGAGTGATTTCTAAGCACAGAGCCAGGAGTAACCCCTGAGCACTGCTAGTGTGGCCCAAAACCAAACCAAGCAAAAACAAAACAAAAAAGTCTTAGAGATAGCAATCAGGCATAAGAAGGAAATCAAAGGAATACAAATTGGAAAAGCAAAAGTCAAACTATATCTATTTGCAGATGACATGATAAAAACCCTAGAGTCCACAAAAAAACTCCTAGAAACCATAAACCAATAAACCAAAGTGACCTGCAACAAAGTCAATACACAAAACACAGTTTCATTCCTTTAAACAAATAAATACTTGGAGGATTAAGAGATCAAAAAGTCTATCCCATTTTAAATAATGTTCCAAACTATCAAGTACCTAGGAATAAACCTAATAACAGAGGTGAGAGACCTATACCATGACATCTCCAGAACATTTAAAAAAGATATTGAAGAAGACCTAAGGAAATGGAAAAAATTCCATGCTTATGTAATGAAAGAAACAATATTATCAAAATGACCATCTTACCTATACTACTATATAGATTCAATGCAATCCCTGTCCAAATTCAGACAACATTCTTCAAGGACTTAGGATAATCAATCATAAAGTTTGTGTGGAGCCATAAAAGACATAGTATAGCTAAATCCATTTTTAAAAACAAAACTCAGGGAATCATTGTGTGCAAGTGTTTGTTCTTATTTAATGGGGTATCCTTATTTTAGCTTGAGTTTATTTCACAATGAAAAAGTTTACTAATTTAAAGTTCTATTTGTTTATATTAATTTTGGTTATCTTTGCCTCTGTGGTCAATTGTTGAAACATCTCTGAGGTTATCTAGTGTAGAATTTTGCCCATACTATGTACAGTTAATTTTGTAGAGTCAGGT
>PVKC010018993.1:0-19336 GCA_004027635.1 Crocidura indochinensis
CTGGCGGCACTCAGGGGTTACTCCTGGTTCTTTGCTCGGAAATCACTCCTGGCAGGCACAGGGGACCATCTGGGATGCCAGGATTCAAACCACCATCAGTCCTGGGTTGGCTGCTTGCAAGGCAAACACCCTACCGCTGTGCCCTCTCTCAGGCCCCAGATTCTTGGTTTTTTGTTTTTTCAGCCACACCCAGTGACACTCAGGTTACAACGAGCTATGCGCTCAGAAATCACTCCTGGCTTGGGGGACCATATGGGATGCAGGGGGACCGAACCGTGGTCCGTCGTAGGCTAGGCACAAAAGGCAGACACCTCATGCCCTGCACTACCGCTCTGATCATACCTAACAGTACTCAGGACTTACTCCTGGCTCTGCATTCAGGAATTATCCTGGTGTGTTCAGAGGACCATATGGAATGCCGGAGATTGAACCTGGTCCAGCCACATGTAAGGCAAACACCCTACCCTCTGTTCTATTGCTCCAGCCCTCTAACCAAGTTCAGGCTTCAGTGAGTGGGTGCCCTATTCAGGCTGGCCCCCTGTGGGGGAGGGAGAATGACTCAGTAAAGGGGTTTGGTCCACAAGCTTCCATATATGTAGGACCAGGGTTCCAGCCCAGACTTAAGCTGGGTGTGGCCCCTCAGTAGCTCCGTTTACAGCAGCAACAACAAAAGTGTAGGAGCCTCATCCACATAAGCTCAACTGGAAAACTGGAATCTCCAGAGAGGGGTCCTGGTGTCTGTTCGCCCATGGCTGAGGCCTCACCCCTCTGCTTGCTGGCTCTCCTATCTCAGTATCAGGGTAATTACCATGGGTGACTAAGGCAGGGTGCAGGTGAGAAGGTGTTGAGCAAAGCTCAGAAGCCAGCAAGCAGGGAGGAGGGAGAGGGAGTGGCAGGGGGGCTGGGCTTTCCAGGGCGGGAGCTGCTCCCAGCTGCTCAGGGAGGTGGCAGACCCGCCGCCTGCTGTGTCCCTGGCTGTGGGTGCCACTTGGCCTTCTGCGTGGGACCAAGTACTCCTGGGGGATCCGAGTGGGTGGTGGGCATGCTGGTTCACCTCACCGTGAGCTTCCTTTTCCAGCTGATTGCCTGTTTCTGGCCTCCTCTCTTTTCAGCCCTCCTGTTTCTGGGACCCATCAGGATGGGGCCCCTGAGGCCCAGCCCAGGCCCTGGAGGGCAGCGGTGGCTCCTGCCCCCCCTGCTGCTAGTTCTGCTGCTCTGGGTGGCTCCATCCCCAGGCTATGCCACGCAGGTCTTGTACAAAGTGCAGGAAGAACAGCCGCCCAATACCCTCATCGGGAGCCTGGCTGCAGACTATGGTTTACCAGACATGGGCCACCTGTACAAACTGGAGGTGGGCGCCCCATACCTCCGGGTGGAAGGCAAGACAGGCGACATCTTCACCACTGAGACCTCAATTGACCGCGAGGGGCTTCGTGAATGCCAGAACCAGCTGCCCAGCGAGCCCTGCATCCTGGAGTTCGAGGTGTCCATCACTGATCTCTCGCTGCAAAACATCAGCCCCCGACTGCTGGAGGGTCAGATCGAGGTGCTGGACATCAATGACAACACGCCCAACTTCGCTTCACCTATCATCACGCTGCCCATCCCTGAGAACACCAACATCGGTTCGCTCTTCCCCATCCCCATGGCTTCCGACCGCGACTCGGGGCCCAACGGTGTGGCCTCCTATGAGTTGCAGGCTGGGCCCGAGGCGCAGGAGTTGTTTGGGCTGCAAGTGGCCGAGGACCAGGAGGGGAAGCAGCCACAGCTCATTGTCATGGGCAACCTGGACCGAGAGCGCCTGGACACCTATGACCTCACCATCAAGGTACAGGACGGCGGGAGCCCCCCTCGCGCCAGCAGCGCCCTGCTGCGCGTCACTGTGCTCGACACCAATGACAACGCCCCCAAGTTCGAGCGACCCTCATATGAGGCTGAGCTGTCGGAGAACAGCCCCATCGGCCACTCGGTCATCCAGGTGAGGGGTCCCTGAAGGGACATTCCTGCTCCGAACAGGGGAGACCTTTACTTCCACTCCCAGCCAGCCAGGTTCAGCATTAACTCTCCATCTTGCAACTATAGGGTGACAGGTGTAGGGACAGTCATCAACTGCCTCCAAGCCTTAGCAGCAGTGACAGTGGCAGGCTCCCCACCTCAGCCCAGTGAGCCCAGCAGGAACCAGGACCACTCCCATGAGACTCCCAATCCTGGGGGCTGTTTTTCCAAATCTGAGGGCAGAGTGCAGCGTCCCTCTCCTCCCTGGGGAAGCGAATGAGCTCATTTGAGCCAGGTGAGTCCTGACAGTTCTAGAAAACACTCACTACCTGGCTACCTGCTTCTTCCCCTAGGCATGGGGAGCCCTGGGGGTTTCAGTTGGTTCTCAGCACCTCTTTCCCTGGGAACTGCCCCAGGGGTTGGGCAGCCTGGTAGGGCTGTGCCAGGAAGGAGCTACCTCCTATAGACTGTGGGCGTATCTCCACTGTCATCTCCCCCTGGCCCTTGGCCAGCCCCCCTACCCTCTACTCCTTTCTCCTTCTTCATGGGCTCTGGGCTTATGTGAGCCTTTGATGTGAGGCTCTGATGAAGCTTTGACCAACCCCAAACACCGTTACCCATCCTGGGAGACTCTTTTTCCTCTCCTCAGATTCAGGGGTATTGGTTTCAGAGGCATTTCAGTCATTTTGTTTGTTGGTTTGGGGGATTTTTTGTTGTTGTTGTTGTTCTTTATTTTAGAATCTGGTGGATTTGGAGTCTGTGGAAGAGATACTGAGAAAGAAAAGGGAGACAGGCAGTCGGATAATAATAATAGCCTAGGTGTCGGGTCCTGTTCTCAATATATCATATAGATCCTATCAGTAATCCCCACACTGCAAGGTAAACATTATCCCCATTTTACTGATGAGAAGCGGAGCCACACTGTGAACTGATATGCAAGCTCGCCCATGAGGGTTGGGGTGCTGGTTCCAAGGATTGGGGCATATGCTCTCCCTAGAGAGGCCTCAGATTCAAATCCTTAACACCACATGGTCTCTGAGATGGCCCAGTGACTAGGGATGGCCCCCAAATAGAAAATATCCCCCCAAATAAACTCCCAAAAGACAGATCCAGGGCTAGAGAGACAGTACAGCAGGTAGGGTACTTGCCTCACATATACCCAATCTGGGTTCTATCCCTAGCATTGTATAGTCTCTGGAGCCCCACTGGGACTAATTCCTGAGCTAAGAATAAGCCTTGAGCACAGATGAGTGTGACCCACCCCTCCAAACAGATGCCTTTGAGACCAGATCCAACTCCTCCTGATATCCATGTACATGTGCCCAAAGCAGCTTCCCTACCTCCCTTCAAGATGAAGCCGGAACAGTGAAGGCTGGAGGAAGGCAGGGCCCAAAGAGAGAGGATGGGTGAGAACTGACAGGAGCTGGGGAAGAGACAGAAATCAAGTGTCATGGGGCAGAGGGAGGAAAACGGGCCAAGAGGCAGATCAGGAGTTGGTGCAGGAGAGAGAGTCATAAAGACCATCTGTGATAGGTAGAGGCCAGGAGAAAAAGGGAGGTGGTGCTTTTGCTGGTCTCAGCAGGGGCCCCAAGTCAAGTACCCCTTACTGGGTGTCTTCATTGTGGAGAAAGTCCTGGAAGTATTTCACAGGCCACAGCAGATGCCAACATTGTGATAGCACCAATTTTCTGAGAGGGACAGACAGGAGGCTGGATGGCAGGCAAACATTGAGGAATGCTGACTGGGAGAGCACCCAGGGGCTGGAACACATGACTGGTGTACATGAGCCCTGCCTACCACCCCCCCCCCCCCAATTTGGTCTCTGCTACTGCTACCTCAATTTCTAAAAATAATTTTTTCTGTTTTGGTTTTACTTTTATTTTTTGGTTAACACCTGGTAATTTTCCCAGGTTACTCCTAGCTCTGTGCTCAGGGGACTACACAAGATGCCAGGGATCAAACCTAGGTCGGCCTTATGCAGTGCAAGAGCCTTGCCTGCTGGACTCTCTCTTTCTCTCTGGCCCCTGAAAATATAAATTTCTTAGAGCCGGAGCAGTGACACAAGCAGTAGGGCGTCTGTCTTGCACACACTAACCTAGGACGAACCACAGTTCCATCCCCAGGCGTCCCATATGGTCCCTCAAGCCAGAAGCAATTTCTGAGCACATTGTCAGTAGTAACCCAAGTGTCACCGGGTATGGCCCCCCAAAAAAACAAAAACAAACAAATAAAATATTTTTTATGAGATTTCTCATAAAAAATTGAGGAGAGCTGTTGAAAAAGCACTTTCCCTGTGGTGGACAATGTGGTTATTTCCTCTGCTTTATTCATCCCATCACAACACGTAGTAGTTCAGGGGTCTCAAACTCAATTTACCTGGGGGCTGTAGGAGGTAATGTCGGGGTGATCTTTGAGTGCAAAGTCAGTAGAAAGCCTTGATCATTGGGGGGTGTGACCCAAACAACTAAAACAAAACAAAACAAAAAAAGATTCCTCTAGGGCCGGGTGGTGGCGCTGGAGGTAAGGTGCCTGCCTTACCGCGCTAGCCTTGTATGGACCGCGGTTCGATCCCCTGTACCCCATATGGTCCCCCAGGCCAGGGGCGACTTCTGAACGCATAGCCAGGAGTAACCCCTGAGCGTCACTGGGTGTGGCCCAAAAAAAAAAAAAAGATTCCTCTAGGGCAGGGCCACAAAATGTTGTACGGAGGGCCACAAACGACCCACAGGCCTCAAGCTTGAGACCCCTGTAATAGATCCATTGTGATCCTTTGTAGTCTGGATCTCTCAGAGCTTAAACAGTTGTCCCCCAAGGTCACACACAGTTAGTTGTAAAGTGCCATGGCTGGGATTTGAATCTAGGACGTGTCTGCTTTGTGCCCCCAGAGCCTCTAAAAATTGTCCATCACCCCTTATCCTGTCCATCACCCCCTAATTCCTTTGTCTTCTTTTTGGCCTCACCCTCCTTCGAAGCCAACCCCACCTGGTTCCTGCTGCCCTACTCCCGCCCATGTTTGTGTAGCATTGAGTCGGGTATGCAGTGGCCTTGGCATGAGGGTGTGCCCAATGCAAAGGGACAGACAGTGCATTGTTTGACTCTGGGAGCCCAGCCCGCTGCCAGCAGGCTCTGTGGCCTGCAACAGCTCCTCCCTCCTGGCTGTTCGGCCGGATTCCTCAAGCTGGTGCCTCGCCAGCCAGTGCGCTGGGCGGGAGAAGCTGCCGGAACAGGTTTCCCCAGTCTGACAGAGCCCTGGCCTGGCAGACTCCCTCTGACCCACAACACTACCTGTTGTGCTCCTTCTGACCCACCCACTACCTGGGTGCTTCTGAAAGAAACCCCCTTGCTGTGGCCTCCAAGGTGGCTCTGGACACACAGGCAGGACATACCTTCTTAAAACCACTCCAGATGTCCATGTGGGCCAGTGTATACAGCCTGCTCGTGTCCATGCTGATGCAGCTGCAACCTTCTGGACAGTTAATGAAAGTCAGTATAACTGGGAGCAAGACTGCCCTGGTTGCAACTTGGGTCGTCATTCCCCTCTTTGGTGGTTGCATGACACTGCTTTTCTGAGGATGAAAGAATGCACAGGGCTTTAGGCACTTACTTATGCCTGCTTTTGCATGCTGGTTCAATTCTCAGCACCACATAGTCCCTCAAGCATAGCCAGAAGTGAATTCTGAGCACAAAACCAAAAGGAGCCTCTGAGCACTGCTAGATATAGTCACAACTGCCCTCATTGCCCCTTCACCAAAATAACAAAAACAAGAAATAAGAACTGGACAGAGGTTATGTGGCCTCCTATGCACCCCCAGGGTTAATGAAAATCAAATCAATGGGTCAACAGGTGACTAGTAGGACAGGTGGGAAGGTGCCGCAGGAAGAAAACAAGCTTGGAAGGGACTGAGGTTGGGAAAACATTGGGAAACATGTAGAACGACATGAGCGCTGAGGTCTCATCTGTTAATACTACAGAGGTGTCTCTGCTCTCGAGGAAGGCGGGTCAGAACTTTCTGGAAATTCTGGCCCGGTAAGGGCCCCTAGTAGAGTAGGGAGTGTCTGTCACGCTTGCTGGAGAGGTGGCACCTTCATTCATACTCCCCATGCTAAGTCTTTCCTGCTCTCCTGCTTCTCTCCCACACCCTGTAGGTGAAGGCCAACGACTCAGACCAAGGTGCCAACGCCGAGATCGACTACACGTTCCACCAGGCTCCAGAAGTGGTTCGGCGCCTCCTGCGGCTGGACAGGAACACAGGGCTCATCACGGTGCAAGGCCCAGTGGATCGGGAGGACCTCAGTGTCCTTCGTTTCTCTGTGTTGGCCAAGGACCGAGGCACCAATCCCAAGAGTGCCCGCGCGCAGGTGGTGGTGACCGTGAAGGACATGAACGACAATGCCCCTAGCATCGAGATCCGGGGCATTGGGCTGGTGACGCACCAGGACGGGATGGCCAATATTTCCGAGGATGTGGCCGAAGAAACAGCCGTGGCGCTGGTGCAGGTGTCAGACCGAGATGAGGGAGAGAACGCGGCTGTCACCTGCGTGGTTGCAGGGGATGTGCCCTTCCAGTTGCGCCAGGCCAGCGAGACAGGCAGCGACAGCAAAAAGAAGTACTTCCTGCAGACCACAACCCCGCTGGACTACGAGAAGGTCAAAGACTACACCATCGAGATTGTAGCTGTCGACTCGGGGAACCCACCGCTCTCCAGCACCAACTCGCTCAAGGTTCAGGTGGTGGATGTGAACGACAATGCGCCGGTGTTCACCCAAAGCATCACTGAGGTGGCCTTCCCAGAGAACAACAAGCCAGGGGAGGTGGTCGCCGAGGTCACAGCCAGCGACGCTGACTCGGGCTCAAATGCCGAGCTGGTCTACTCTCTGGAGCCCGAGCCGGCTGCCAAAGGCCTCTTCACCATCTCGCCAGAGACGGGTGAGATCCGGGTGAAGAGCTCCCTAGACCGGGAGCAGCGGGACAGCTATGAATTGAAGGTGGTGGCCACTGACCGGGGCAGCCCCAGCTTGCAGGGCACGGCCACCGTACTGGTCAATGTGCTGGACTGCAACGACAATGACCCCAAGTTCATGCTGAGCGGCTACAACTTCTCGGTGATGGAGAACATGCCAGCACTGAGTCCTGTGGGCATGGTGACCGTCATTGATGGGGACAAGGGGGAGAATGCCCGGGTGCAGCTCACGGTGGAGCAGGATAACGGGGACTTCGTCATTCAGAACGGCACAGGTACCATCCTGTCCAGCCTGAGCTTTGACCGCGAGCACCAGAGCACCTACACCTTCCAGCTGAAGGCGGTGGATGGCGGGGTCCCACCACGCTCAGCTTATGTCGGCGTCACCATCAATGTGCTGGACGAGAATGACAACGCGCCCTATATTACTGCCCCTTCCAATGCCTCGCACAGCCTGCTGACCCCCCAGACTCGTCTCGGCGAGAAAGTCGGCCAGGTGACAGCTGAGGACATTGACTCCGGGGTCAATGCCGAGCTTACCTACAGCATTGCTGGGGGCAACCCCTATGGACTGTTCCAGATTGGGTCGCATTCAGGCGCCATCACCCTGGAGAAGGAGATTGAGCGGCGCCACCATGGCCTGCACCGGCTGGTGGTGAAGGTGAGTGACCGCGGCAAGCCCCCACGCTATGGCACGGCCTTGGTCCACCTCTATGTCAACGAGACCTTGACCAACCACACGCTGCTGGAGATGCTGCTGGGCCACAGCCTAGACACGCCACTAGATATAGACATCGCTGGTGACCCGGAGTACGAGCGCTCCAAGCAGCGGGGCAACATCCTCTTCGGTGTGGTGGCTGGCGTGGTGGCTGTGGCCCTGCTCATTGCCCTGGCAGTGCTCGTGCGCTATTGCCGGCAGCGGGAGGCCAAGAGTGGCTACCAGGCCGGGAAAAAGGAGACCAAGGATCTGTATGCCCCCAAGCCCAGCGGCAAAGCCTCCAAGGGCAACAAGAGTAAAGGCAAGAAGAGCAAGACCCCCAAACCCGTGAAACCCGTGGAAGACGAGGACGAGACTGGGCTGCAGAAGTCCCTCAAGTTCAATCTGATGAGCGATGCCCCTGGGGACAGTCCCCGCATCCATCTGCCCCTCAACTACCCTCCCGGCAGCCCTGACCTGGGCCGCCACTACCGCTCTAACTCGCCGCTGCCCTCCATCCAGCTGCAGCCACAGTCACCCTCAGCTTCCAAGAAGCACCAGGTGGTGCAGGACCTGCCTCCGGCAAACACATTTGTGGGCACTGGGGACACCACGTCCACGGGCTCCGAGCAGTACTCCGACTACAGCTACCGCACCAACCCCCCCAAGTACCCCAGCAAGCAGGTAGGCCAGCCCTTCCGGCTCAGCACGCCCCGGCCTCCGGCCCACCCCTACCAAGGGGCCATCTGGACGGAGGTGTGGGAGTGACCGAGCGTGGATCCAGCGCCTGAGTCAGCACTGGGAGGGGTTGGGGGCCTTGGGGGTGACCCTACCCTCCACCCCGTGACTGGATGGAAATGCAGGGAGGGGCTGCTGAGTGGTGTCTTGCTCCCCATCCCCTTTCCCTGAAGGACAGGCCATGGCTGATGAAAGCTCTGCACTCCAGAGTGGCCTCAGCTGGGCAGGTGGGCAGTAGGCTTGCAAGGAGACAGGGCAGAGTGGGGATAAGTTGGTTTATACTGGGATCCGAGACAGCTTCCATGCTTCTCTTGAGGGGGTTGGGGGAGGCCTGGGATCCGGTGGGTAACGAATGGGTGGGGACTTTTTTCAGGGAGGGAGGGGATCTCCCCACATGGTGCCTTCTATATATGTAACTGTGTGTCACCCTCTTCTGGCCCCAGGCTCCTGGGGCTGGGCCCCAGATCCTCAGACCCAAACATTTATCCTGACAATAAAGTTCTCTATTTTTGGAGTTTTGGTTTCTTCTTTGCCTGGAACTGAGAGAAGGAGTGAGAGAGACTGCAAACAGCCTTTGTTCGTACTAGGTCCATCTACAGTGTCCCCCTCCCCACATGAGCTCACCTCTCCCTGCCCCCCCTCCAGACCCAGGTCCTGAAGGAAACCCTTCTGAGCAGCCTCCAAGGGTGTCCTCTCCCTGCTCAGGACCCTGTCCCTGGGCAGGTCTCTGGGATGCTGCTAAATCCTCCTTTTACAGCCCCAGTTGAACAGAACCCCCCTCCTATGGCCCCCCTGAGCAACACTGGTCCAGGTGAGTCAGTCCAGGTTTGGGGGAGGTGGAACCTCTAGATATCACTAGCCACTGTCCCTCAGGGCAAGACCATCTCCAGTCCCTTTCCTAGCCTTGTCATGTCAGCAGGTACTCCAGACACCTTCATTTAGTTGACCCTGCCCTGGGACCCCTGTGTGACAAAGGGATGCTCAAGCTCTTTGGATCAAGATGTTCTGAATCCCCATGTTTAGGGTGAGGGGGACCCATGGCCTGGCCTGGCCCTGCCTCTCCCTGCCTTCCTTCAGCACTTCGCTCTGGCCTCCCTGGCTACTGGCTCTTTCTCTCTCTCCCGCTCCATCTCTCACTTCTTGCTCCCCTGAGTCTGCCCTGTCTCTGGCTGAGTCTGAAGAGAAGGGGAGGGGGGTAAATTCTAACGCCTGGGTGAAGGGCCTGAGGTCTGGGAGATCCTCAGAGGCCAGAGGCAACCTGTCTCCATGACAACGGAAGAGGTTGAGACACTCTGGGGAGGTCCATGGTGCCAATTCTCAAAGCTGATTCTGTCCACCAACTCCCTAATGCACTGGGTTACCACACACACACCCCCAATGAAAACTCCTGGGGGCTGCGGAGGAGTCAGGCATGGGGTAGGGAAATCTAGTCTCTTCGGAATGAGCAAGTGTCCCTAAGCTGAGATCCAGCATTGCCTGACCAACCTTCCTTTTGTCTTTTGCTTCTACCATCACTGGCACCCCTTCTCTGTATTCTGTACCTGTAGCTGTTCTTTCTTTGTTCTTTCTCCAAATTTCTGAGGGGTTCAATCCATCCCACCCATGCATGGGGCCACACTGCGTATCTTTCCCCCACATTATGCCCATCCAAAATCCCAACATGGCCTCACCATCACAGAATGCCCTACTGTGTGGCTGGCTGGTGCCAAACACCAAGGGAAGGGTCAGACTTTATGAGACAAAGGAAAAGATGAGGCCATTGAGACTCTTGAGTGTGGAGTAAGCAATGCTGGAGGGAAACTTTTCCTGACTTGTTTCAAGTTCTTGCTAAATGCAGCTGATGTGTCGAGCTTGACGTGAATTAGATCATACGACGCTCCCAACTCTGTGGCTTAATCATCGGAACTCTCGACAGGTGTGAGAACTAGTTAGAGGTGGAGTCAGAAGTGGAATATTTGGGTCAGAGAGAGAGTTCATGGTTTGCACACAAGAGGCCCAAGTTCAGTCTCCAGGACACAGACCTGATATAGTCTGATATAGTCTGAATAGTAATAGTCCAAAAGGCACTTGCCTTTCACATGCTTGATCCTGGTTTGCTCCCAACCCCTCATATGGTCAGTACTTCTAATCCCTGCCAGGAGTGAACCCTGAGTCCAACCAGGAATGGCATAAGAACAAGACAAAATCTCCATCATAGAGCTGGTGTAACCCCTACTCTGCTGGTTGTGATGCCCTCAAAATATCAAACCTAGAGCATCACATCATCCATCCATTTCCAGAGTTTATTGTTTTCCGTAGGCTGACAGAGGGGTTCCAGGATTAAGTTCCTTTTTTTAGTAGAACCAGGTCAGTCTTTTGAAGACAAGAAAGGGGGAAACTCCTGGGTTTTTTTGTTTTTGTTTTGTTTTGTTTTGATCACAGCTGGCAGTGCTCAGCGGTCATTCCTGGCTCCACGCTCAGAAATCGCTCCTGGCAGGCTCAGGGGACCATATGGGATGCCGGGATTCAAACCAGCATCCTTCTGCATGCAAAGCAAACACCTTACATCCATGCTATCTCTCTGGCCCCAGGAAAGGGGGAAAGCCTTAATGTACACTTTGAGTTCTCCTGATGTACCCACTGTGTGGAGCATATGAGGAACAATCTATATAGACCTGGGCCTGGGTTGCAGCACCATGGAGATGACGTTTGCCTTGCATATGGGCAACCTGTATTCAATACTCAGCATGCTATATAGTCCCCAGAGCCTGCCAGGAGTAATTTCTGAGTGCAAAGCCAGTAATCCCTGAGCAGTGCCAGATAAGACTTGAACTGTGTTCCCCAACAGTGATTTCTCAAGCAGGAGTGAGGGTAGAGTAGAGTGAGATCAGTATGGGGACAGGAAGAGGGCCTGAGGAAAGTTTTCTGGCAGAAGCTGAGGTTCTACAAGAGAACTCATGAAATAAGAGGGCTTGAGACACAGATGTTTGCCAGAAAATTCCTAAAGAGGAACCCCAAAAAATTCAGGATGAATTAGTGTTGACACTGGTGGAGTGAGCAGACTGCAAAAGGGTAAGCGGTGATAAGATAGCACACCGGAGAGGATAGGTGGATGGGTTTGACTCAACTTAGGGAGAAAAGACACCACAGATCTCAGGGGATCACTGGAGTTTGGGAATAGTTAAGAAACTAGGGGATCATTGTCAGTATCCCAGATAACCCTATCCTTCTGAGTTGGGGTGAGGGACCTGGTGAGGTCAATACCTACAGAAACTGAAGCAAAAGGCTTGTCTGTGCCATGTGGCATATGAGTGGGGAGAACCCACTGGAAAGATTCTGTGAGAGCCCAGAATTTCAACACTAGACCTGAAGAGATTTGGTGACATTGGGGGTGGGGGGTAATTTGAGTGGCACATAAGAATTCTGTGGGGTGTTTAGTACTAAATATAACACAACCCTCCATTTTTCAGAGACAAGCCCAAGCAGGTCTTGCAGGTGGAACAGAAGCTGGGGGTCTGCATGTGAACTCTGGAGTGGGCTTGTAGAGGGCTGTGGTCTCCAGAGGGAATTGAGTCATCCCATAATTGGTTGAGGCAACCACTCCCACAACTGTACAACCGCCAGGCCCAGCCCACCTGGGAGTGTCTGTCATCCCCAGGTCCATTGTCTGTTTATTTTGTTTTGTTTTGGGGTCATACCTGGGGGTGCTCAGGGGTAACTCCTGGCTCTGCACTCAGAAGTCGCCCCTGGCAGGCTCAGGGGACCATATGGGATGCCAGGATTTGAACCACCATCCGTCCTGGATCAGCTGTTTGTTAGGCAACGGCCCTACTGCTGTGCTATCGCTCTAGCCCCCATCCTTTGGTATTGAGGGGTCCCCAAAAGGCTTGCCTGATCTAAAGATCACCACAGTAGTGCTGAATCTCTTGTTCCCCCCGCCCCCTACCCAGTTTCCTGACCTCGATGAAGATTGTGGTGTTAGGAAGTAGGTGTGTCAGCCACCTCCTCTGGCCAACTCAAGAACCTCTGTGGAAGGTTCTAGAGCAAGACAAAGCTGGACCACTGTCCTAGAGGAGGGCCTGGGTCAGGGCTGCTCCCTTGCACCCCCAACCAAGCCCTGGGCATGCCGCTCTCCACGGCTCCTCATCTCAGCTTGGCAGCAAAACCCATGGCCGTCCCAGGTGGGTGATCGGGTGACTGTCTGGTCTTGCTTTGTGCCAAGTCGAGGTTGCCAGGTTCCGGGGTGATCTGTAACCCATGGCAGGCAGGCAGGACTGCCAGTTGCACTATGCCCCCGCCAGCCCCAGTCTGAGCTAAATCCTGGCTTCATTTAATGCCCTCCCCCGCCCCCATTCCTTCCCTGCCATTTCCTCATTTCCTTGAAGGAGCCGCTTTAGAGCTCAGCAGGAAGGGTGCTGGGACCTACCCTTGGTGTCCTGGGCAGGTCTCCGGGAGGGTGTGGATGTGGGAAACTCAGCCCTCTGCCCTAAAAGCAAAATTTCCAGATCTGGAAACCTGGGGCATTTCCATTGTTCTACTTCCTCATGCAATGTTTTCCCAGGTTTGTTTCAAATTGTTCAGGTTTTTTGTTTTGTTTTGTTTTGTTTTGTAGCAGGGACATAATTGGAGATACTTGATGCTTAGGACTTATTCTGGCTTCACATTCAGGAATCACCCCTAGCAGTGCTTATGGGATGCTGGGGTTCAAACTCAACTTAGCTGTGTACAGGCCCTGTCAGCTTTTTTTTTTTTTTGGTCATCAGGCTTGTTATTAGGCTTCCTTTCTTTCCCCCTTCACCTTCTCTGCCTCTCTCCAGGAGATGCAGTGCGGGGAGGGGGGACACAGCACCAAGAGCCCTGAAAGTGGGGGCAGAGAAACAAGGCAGTAGGAAGTGAGTGAGAGCAGAGACCAGGTGAGGAGTGGAGTCTGTAGGTGCTGTTTGGAAGTGAGGGAACCCGTGGGTGTTGGTGAGTTGTTTGGGAGTTAGGAGCCAACTGTTTTGAGGGGGATCCTGGACATTCTGGACGCTTGCTGTTTCTGCTGGGATATGGGGAGTCAGCTGCTGTTGTGTTCTGGTGTTGGCTGTCATTCGTGGACAGAGGCTGGTCTGTATGGGGACTCGGAGCTGTGAGTGGCTGTTGTCCTGCAACGGGATGATGTCACGGCCCTGGGGGCCGGAACATCAAGGTGCCTGTGCGGGGGGTGGGGTGGGGGGGCTTTCAGCAGTCTTGGGGTCTGTTCTATGGGACAGGGACAGTCTAGGGAGGTTGTGCTAATGGGTTCTGCTTTGCTGGAAAGCCTAACTGGGCAGCGGCTATGACCAGGCATGGTGGTGGTCCCTGGGGGTAGCGTGGCCCCCCTGCAGTGACCCGCCCCCTCTTCTGCAGTTACCTCACCGCCGAGTCACCTTCTCCGCCACCAGCCAAGCCCAGGAGCTGCAGGACCCGTCCCAACACAGCTACTACGACAGTGGCCTGGAGGAGTCGGAGACACCATCCAGCAAGTCTTCCTCGGGGCCCCGGCTTGGCCCCTTGGCCCTGCCCGAGGACCACTATGAGCGCACCACCCCCGATGGCAGCATAGGAGAGATGGAGCACCCTGAGAATGGTGAGAGCACCCCGGGAATCCAGAAACACTAGGGCCTGGGTCCTTCGGTGGCTTCTTTGTTCATCGGGGTTCTAGGAGCCGCTGAGGTAAATGCGCTAAGTACTTTGGTGCAAGGGTCCCCTTTACAGCAGAGGAAACTGAAGCCAAGAGGTCCAGGTCTGGTCCAGTTGTACAGAGGAAGTGAGAACTGGACCACCCAGCAGGTTTTGTTTTCAAGCCACCTATTCTACCACTTTCCTGGGCCTGGGCACCCCAGAAGGAAGGCTTGAGGACTTAGGTAGCTGGGAGAGGCTCTTAAGAGGACCTTTAGGAAAGGAGGGTCTGAGGGACTTGAGAACACTGCATGTGAAAAGCTCAGAGAAGGTCAAGGAGAAGGCAAGGGAGTCCTGGGGGTGGCATGTCTGGGCGGCCTCAGAGGGAGAGCAGTTGGGGGCAGGCGGGGGTGCACGGGGGAGCACACGTCCGGAGTGTGTGATGTGTGTGTGTGAAGGGACCGGAGCCAACTAAGCTTCCCTTGGTGATGAGAGACCCCAACTTGGAGCTGTCCTCACCTTCTCCCTCAGTCCCCACTCCCCTCCTGCTCAGAGAGGAGCAGGTCAGGCACCCCTAGCCCAGGTTCTGGGCCCTTGTCTGCCCTCCCCGGGTGCCCAGTGCCCTGAGCATGCGCCATCTCACGCCCTCTCGTCCTTTTTGTGCCCGCGCAGAGCCGGCAGGCCGGAGCAGGCCCTGAGGCGGAGTGCCAGGTATGTGGGAGCTGTCGTGGGGTCTGGGGTCTGGGGGATTCGGCCCAGCACCCAGCCCCGCCCACGCTCTGCTCCATGCCATGTAGGATCCCCCACCTCTGCCTGCAGCAGCTGACGGAGCCTTGGCACTTTGAGAGTTTACTGCAGTGGGTCCTGAGGGTTTACTGAAGTGGGTCCCTTCTCACCTGGCGCTGGCAGGAGGCCAAATCAGGGCAGGAAGTGCCAGGGGACCCCCTGACCCAGGCAGGGCTGTTCAGCTACATCCCTGAGGGGGGTCACCGTCTGGTACTGTCCCAGAGTGAGGGCGGGACAGGGGTAACTGCGACAGGAAGTGCTCACGCTGGCTGTCCCCATGGAGACCCTGCAGCCCAGCAACCACACTGGCTACTGCTGATGTCAGCGGCCAAGTCCTGCTCCCAAGGGTTCCTAGTAGGGAGCCACGGCAAGGCCAAGGTGGTTGCTGGTATAGGGGTTCCTGAGTGAGGTGGGGAGGACTGCATGGTGTATTGTGTATGTGTGTGTGTGTGTGTGTGTGTGTGTGTGTGTGTGTATCCACTGTGAAGCAGGGTGGGGATCCAGGAAAACCTCAAGCATGGTGAGGTGTGCAGCGCTTGAGGGAGGTGTGAGGTTTGTGTTCGTGCTTGTCAGAGGGTCAGAAGGAAGGGGTGTCTAGAAAGGAGTATGTTGGGGAGTGTTTAGTGGGGGGGGGGCGGAGATGGTGTCAGAGGGATAAATAGTTCACTTAAATTAAGGGATAGTTCACTAAGTGAACAAAAGTTCACTTAAGGAGCTGGCGAGATAGTGCAGAGGGTAGGGCACACTTGCCTTGCACTCGGTTGACCTGGGTTCAATCCTCAGCACCTCATATGGTTCCCCAAGTCCCACCAAGAACACAGAGCCAGGAGTAAGTCCTGAGCACCAGAAATGATCTCTGTGTGCAGAGCCAAGAGTAAGTCCTGAGTACCACCAGACATGGCCAAAAGACATGCAAGCAAACGAACACAAAAAAAAGTTAATTTAAGGGCCAGAGCGATCTAGCACAGCTTGCTTTGCACACTGTCAACTCATATTCAGTTCCTGGCATCCCCTATGGTCCCCTGAACCTGCCAGAAATGATTGCTGAGTGCAGAGTCAAGAGTAACCCCTGCCTGCTGCCAGGGTGTGGCCCAAAAACAACAACAAAAGTTAATTTAAGGGGCCAGAAAGATTGTACAGCCTTGTAAGCCGATGATCCAGGGTTTTTTGGTTTTTATTTTTTTTTGGTTTTTGGGTTACGCCCAGCAGCGCCCAGAGATTACTCCTGGCTTGCACTCAGAAATCGCCCCTGGCAGGCACGGGGGGGGGGGGGGGGGGCATATAGGATGCTGGTATTCAAACCACCGACTTTCTGCATGAAAGGCAAACGCCCTACCTCCATGCTATCTCTCTGGCCCCACTGATTCAGATTTGATTCCTGGCACCCAATATGTTTCCCCAGACCCTTCCAGGAGTAATCCCTGAGTGCAGAGCCAGGAGTAAGCTTTCAGGACTGTTGGAGTGTGGCTGGAAGGAAACATATAGTAAAAGAGACCAGAGGAGAGGGAAGAGAGACAGATAGAGACAGACAAACACAGAGACGCTATGTGAGTGAAAGAGAGCGAGAGTGAGAGCGAAAGCCAGAGTGAGCTACCTCTCACATGCCAAGGGCAGCTGTGAGCGGGAGCCTAAGGATGGATGGGGTGCGAGTGAGAGGGACATTTGGGGCGCAGTGATGGCTAACGGTGCCCATGTGCAGGATGTGCCTGTGTGCTGCTGCGTTGCGGGGTGGGAGGTGCGGTGCTGGAAGGGGCCGGCAGGCAGTCGTGCTGGGGACGGCGGAGCCTTGGCGCAGCCTTGCCGCCTGACCCCGGCCCCCTGTCCCCCCAGACCTGCGCCCTCTGCCTGACGTCGCCATGACGGGCACGTGCACCCGGGAGTGCAGCGAGTTCGGCCACTCGGACACGTGCTGGATGCCCGGCCAGTCGTCCCCCAGCCGCCGCGCCAAGAGCAGCGCCCTCAAACTCTCCACCTTCGTGCCTTACCAGGACCGAGGAGGGCAGGAGCCTGCGGGCGCCGGCAGCCCCAGCCCCCCGGAAGACCGGAACACCAAAACGGCCCCCGTGCGCCTCCTGCCCTCCTACAGTGCCTTCTCCCACAGTAGCCATGACTCTTGCAAGGACTCGGCCGCCTTGGAGGAGATTCCCCTGACCCAGACCTCGGACTTGCCGCCCGCAGCCGCCCCGGCGCCCGCCCCGACAGCCAAGCGCGAGATCTACCTGTGAGCCCCCGCCGGTCGCCGCCGCCCGTCCCAGCCGCCGGCCAGGCCCCCCATGGGCCGTTCCAGGCGCCCTTCCTGACCCTCCAGCGCGGACTTTCGGGCTGTTCCCAGGTGAGGGGGAACAGGCCTCCAGCCGTGCTGCCCTCTCCCCTGCACAGGGTTTAGGTCCTCCCTGCCTTCCCCCCCAGCCCCTCTGCAGTGCTCCCTTCCCCGACTTCAGGGAGCACTCCACCCTCGGGGCCAGCGGTGGGGTCGGAGTGGGGGCCACTTGCAACTCATCGATTTCCCCAGGGTGGATGCGGCAACCAGAGCTGCGTGGGCTGACCGGGGCTGGGTGGATACTCCAGTCCGCCCCAAAGCAGGGCTGAACTGGAGTGGGGCCCCCTCTCCCTGGGAGCCAACCCTCCGCCCCCAAGGAAACTCGCTGGCCAGGAGCTCCCCGAAGGGCTGACGTTACCAAAGGTGGGGCGGGCACCGGGTGGGCACGGCGGGGCCTCGTCTTCCGCGCTGCTCCTGGGCTGGCCCCCTGCCTGCCACAGGCCCGAGCCTGCCCCCCACCCTCTGCGCCCCTTCCCTGCTGGTCACGCAGTGTCTGTATATAAGGACCTTGGAATGATGTCCCCATTTCTGCCTGATTTGCAACTTTTCTTGTTGATGTTGTGTTGTCTTGGGGGACCCCTCGGGGGGAACACCTGCCCTGTGCCCCCTCATCCCTGCCGCAGTGCCCCCCACACCCCAGGCCTCTACTGTTCCATGTTGTAAATACCCCTGGGGCTGTGGCACGGTGGCTGTGCAGGCCAGGGAAACAGTGGGTGGGTGGGGTGGGGATGGGGGGAACATTCGCCTATCAGCAGAGCTGGGCTTTTATTTAATTTTTTTTAAAGAATATAAATCTCTATTTTTTTGGAACTGTTGCGCTGTGCCCCGGGGGGGATCCCCGCTCAGGCTGGCCCCCCCTCATCCAGATGAGCATCATGGAGGGGCCCCGAGGCTGTGGGGGGCAGCTGGACAGGGGTGGGGCAACTGTGCCTCTGGCCTGGTTGGGGGAGCGGGGACAGGAGGGTTTGCTCAGGGGGTGGCTAGCAGCTGCCTCCTTAGCAGGGCCCCTGGGCCTGCCCTTCCCTGCCACCTGCCCCCAGCTCCTGCCATGCCCCATCAGCCTGTGAAACCACCATTGCCTTGATCTCAGGGGGTGGGAGGGCTGCCTCAGGGCACCCTGGGCTCCAGGCCCCCTTCTTCCAGTTGGGCTTCCCTGTGCCAGGGTTGGGTCCTGGGGGAACAGGGGGTCTGGGAGCTGAGAAGCCCAGTCAGCCATGATGAGGTGAAGTTCATCACCTCAGGGGGCCAGGGTGTGAGGGGCACCCCACAGGACCCCCGTCTCCCACTGTGGCCATCTCAAAGCCTCAGACCCTTTCCAGAACCCCCACTGCCTTGGCCCATACCTCTCCAGCTCCCCAGGGGCCCAGGCTGGGGGGCTGGAGACTCAGGGTATGGCCCTGGCTTGACTTAGTCCAAGCTGGGGGCAGGGTGGGGGCGGGCCAGGTGTGAGAGGGGTGGGACAGGGTGCTGGATTGTCTGGTGCCTTTGGGAGCTGTGCTGCTGTCACCCCAGAGACCCACCTCCACCCCAGCAAAGCCAGGGAGCTGATGGCCCCCCCTCCCATCCTCTGCTCCTCACCCCCTGGCCGGGCAGCGCAGTGCGGGAAGGAGGGCACTGTCTGGCTGGCACCCTGCACTCCTGGCCCTGCCTGCAGGGTTGGTGGGTACCATGAGCTGGGGACGCAGCTACCGGGTCTAGGGCTCAGCCAAACGCTCCTTTCCCTGCCTGGGGGAGGCCCAGAAGTGGGCGGGGGCTTGTTGGGGAGACAGCCCCTCCCCTCTGCACAAACGGGGCGGGTGCAATAGTGGTAGGTGGGAAAGGAGGTGCCCAGCTGGCCTGTTGGGGCCTCCACTACTGCGCCCCCCTCAGTGTGAGGTCAGGATTCTGGCAAGAAGATTGTATGAGGCCTCTCTGCTTGGTGGAGAGGGGGTCCAGCCAGGAGGCCATCCTGGGGTTGGTGGACCCCACCTCCCAGGAACCCCTGAAGGCCGAGGCAGCCCACCCTGCCTTGGCCTAGGAGACCCTCAAGCATCCCCAAGCAGAAGGGTAGAGGAGCATTTTGCACAATGGAGAAGCCAGAGGAAGGGTGGCCCAGAGCACTGGGGTGGGGTGGGGGTGCTGAGCAGCACAGAGGAGGGGCCCTTCCTGCAGCCAAGGCCCAGCCCTCTGGTCAGGGTGGGGCACCAACCCATCAGACCTGGGCACTGAAGAGGTGAAACC
>PVKC010018994.1:0-19358 GCA_004027635.1 Crocidura indochinensis
GAATGAGTAATTGTAACACTGTGTTGGTAGCAGTTTTATTCTGTTAAAAGGGTATGTGTGTGTGTGTGTGTGTGTGTGTGTGTGTGTGTGTGTGTGTGTGTGTGTAGTTTCCAATTTAAATGTCTTTTGATATATGACTGGGTAAAGAAGTTGTGGCATATATACACAATGGAATACTATTCTGCTATTAAGAATAATAACACCAGGCATTGACCAACAACATAACTAGAACTCTGTGAAGCATAGTTATGTGAAGCAAAGTTAGGAAGTAAAAATACAGATGGTACACTCACACATGGAAAATAAATAGTAAGACCTAACTGGTGAAACAAAACTTTGACTCTCTGAAAAAGGTGATGGTTGCCAGAGGGAAAGGGCATATGGGAGGGCTAGGTACAGCAGATGGCACAGGAGCTCTAGTACTGGGTATGGTGCATCTTATACACAATACCAAGATGTTGAACAGTATTTCCTGAAATTTTATAATTCTGCAAATTAATGTTAACTCAACAAAATCTGAGTAAAAAAAAAAAGGCATATTGTTATTTTAGGACCACATCTGATGATGTTCAGGGATGGAACCTGAACTGACTGTGTGCAAGGTAAGTTTCCTGCTCACGGAACTTTTGCTCCATCCCTAAGAGAAGGTACTTTGAAAATAGAAAAGAAAAAAAAAGACAAAGAAAATAGAATCCTTAGATATTATCAGGAATACTGAATTTTTACCATATAATTTCTGAGAAAAATTCTATTTCTATCTAACCTTGGTTTACCATCCTAAGAAGACTTGGATAAGTTAAAAAAAATGTATATAATATATAAAATACTAAATAAAAATGTGTTATAAATATAAAGTACTATTTATTTTAAAATATTTTGTGTATAAGTTTTATACTTCATTTAGTTGAACATACACACATCCAACTTATAAAAGCAAACAAATTATCAAAGAAAGTTTGATAGTTATATGTCATGAGATCAATACCCCCCAAAAAGCTCATTTGCTACAAATAATGCAATTAAGTATGTGTAAAAAATATTCTGTTAAAATGCAACATACTAATAAAATTGCATAACACTAATAAATAATAAAATTATAAAATACTAATATTAAAATTAATAAGAGCATTTGAAGATAACTCAAAACTTCCCTGAAGACATAAAATATTTTAGAGGTAGGGAAGAGGGGTAGAGAGGGGAAGTTTTCCTGAATAGCAAGATTCCATATTATAAACAAGGGAATTTGGGGCCAGAGAGATAGCATGGAGGTAAGGCATTTGCCTTTCATGCAGGGGACGCTGATTCGAACCCCGGCATCCCATATGGTTCCCCCGAGCGTACCAGGAGCAATTTCTCAGTGTAGAGCCAGGAATAATCTCTCAGTGCTGCTGGGTGTGACATAAAAACCAAATAAATAACTAAATAAATAAACAAGGAAATTCTAACTAAAAATAATCTATAAATGCAATAATTATTCCTTTCTTTTTTATTTGGGGCCATACCTGGCAGTACTCAGAGGCTATTCATTGCTTTGTGCTTGAAATGATAGTAGTGTCAGCACCATGAGTGAGCAGAACCAACCAGGCCAGGTGTATATAAAGCAAGTGCCTTACCTCTTGTACTTCTTTCTGACCCAGTTATTCCTTTTACATTCCTTGATATACTTGTTATGAATGTATGATGGTAGTTACATCCTATTTCATAATTTTAAAGAGATGAAAATGAGTGTAAAAAATTTCACTGGTCATTTTTTTAGGATTCTTATAGCTAGGCTAATTATAATTGGCCTTTCTTCCAGATCTAGAATTCTGAGTCTGACTTCTCACCAAACTCTTAAGCTCATAGCATGATGAAAAGTCACTTTTGTTTTTTCTGTTTTACTGAAGCATTCAAAGAAGAACTGTTTTTCTGAATGGCTCTGAAAAGGTGAAGCCCTTTCTTTCCTACTTGTTTGCATCCTGCAACCCTTTGGCAGACTTGAGATTGGCAGGCCCTACCTGTCAGTAGTCTAGTCTTAGCCAGTTAGTCAGTCTAGTGAATCTACCTTTGATGCCTATCAAGGAATCAATCTCAGAAATCTCAGTATGCACCTGACATTTAAACCAAAACACATTTTATTAGTTATTACATTATTAATAGATCTGAAATTAGACTTTGGAAACCTGAAAGGGAGTGGGGGAGAAAGATAGTACCTACTTTCTCAATAGCAAACTTACTTGTAAGGGTTAATTAATATTACTAATATCAAGAATTATAACACCAAAAAAAGTTTCCCAGGAAACATTTTTAGGAACAAACACCTACTTAAAAATATTGCATATCTTTGTCCTCCAAAGGTCAAATATGGGGTCTTGTTTTACAAATAGCTTTCGGGTTTATAGTAATAGCCATCATTCATGTATGCTGAGTTTTTTTGTTTGTTTGATTTTTTGTTTTGTTTGAATTACACCTGGCAGCACTCAGTTACTTCTGGCTCTATGCTCAGAAATCGCTGCTGGTAGGCTTGGGAGACCATATGGGATGCTGGGATTCGAACCACTGTCGTTCTGCATGCAAGCCATTCTATCTCTCTGGCCCCCATAGCAAGTTTTAATAAATAATTTATCCAGTGAAATATCTGGCTAGTGCTTAGCTTCTTAAAATTGTGGGTTGTGAAAAAAAAAATTGTGGGTTGTGGCCCCACATGGAGTTACATAATTCAATGTGGGAGCTGTAAAACATTTACTAGAAGTAAAAAATCTTCTGGATACATATATTATTGCAAACTAAAATGCTGAATGAATTGTAATAAATTTGACGTGTTTCTAGTTGTGTGTCTCAGGTTAAAAAATTTCACAGAGGAAAAATATTTAAGGAGTCCTGTAGTAGACATAGCAGAGACTGTCTGAAAGGTTACACTTTATCCGTTCCCAATAGATCCCTTTGATTTTAGTCTCCATATACTGAAGCCAGTCAACTGTAGAATATTTAATACATGCAAAGATCCTCATGTCCATGTACATAATGCCCAATCAATCCTGCTATGTTTATTTGTTATAGAGAACTTCAATCTGGGAAGAAAATTCAAATTAAGATTCAGTTATCCTTACTAGTGTGTTTAAAAACAGGTTGACACAAAGAGTGAATGTTTCAAAGAGATGACACCAGGAAATTCGTTGTGTGAAGCCAGACTAGACTGAAAACTACAAAAATTGGTCTGAAAGAAATCTTTAAATAAAACTTCTTACAAAACTAGATGAGCTCTAAAATTATCTTCACTTTCTATTCACAAAAGCTGCCAAGTTCTATCACTTTTGGATCAACTTCCTTTCTATTCATTGGATCCACCCTCTTTTCAAATAACATCCTAGGTATAACTGACTAAATTATCCATAAGCAGTCATTCATATAAAAGCACAAATATAGAAAAGTTGAGAATTGCTTTATAAAAAGAGATAGTATCCTCCGTGCCTGCCAGGAGCAATTTCTGAGCATGGAGCCAGGAGTAACCCCTGAGCACTGCCGGGTGTGACCCAAAAACCAAAAAAAAAAAAAAAAAAAAAAGAGATAGTATCATTGTTAGTGAGGCAGATGGGAAGAAAAAAAGCAGAAAATGAAACAAAACATTCAAATACACATGGTATATACTACAATAAAATGTATTAATTATTTTATTTATTTATTTTTGGAAGGTTGAGCCACACCCAGTGATGCTCAGGGGTTACTCCTGGCTCTGTACTCAGAAATCTCTCCTGGGACCATATGGGATGTTAGGGATCGAACCTGGTTCTGTCCTGGGTCGGCCACAGAGAAGGCAAATGTCTACCACTGTGCTATCACTCTGGTCCCAAAAACATATTAATTAAAGTTTGGAACAGGTTGTACAATTTTTGTTCAAAAACTAAAAGTAGTCCACTGGTGGCTCTGAAGTGGGGAGAAGCCAAACTTCTTCTGCAGTAATGGTGAGCTGAGACAGAGAAGACACAATAGTTCCAGGAGTGGATATATATCTAGGAAGTAAAAAGGTCTCCCCCCACAAGACTGCATGTAAAGAAGCAAGGGATTTATCAGGATGAAGGTAGGATAACACGAGGTGTAGGCCCTAAGAGAAAGGAAAGGTTCCCCACACACAGGTGGTTCCATTTTCTCGAAAAAACTGGTTATTTTCAGCTCTATGATCATCTTTAGCCGCTATCTAGTAATAATAATGACTAATTAAGTAGTTCAAGTTAGTAATAAATGTCAGCTCTTCATCTTTAGAGAGGTCTATCTGTCCACATAGCCACCACCTTGGGCTCAATTCTATGGTGGAATTCTATCAAGTACTCCCACTGTAGTTAACTTTAAATTGCCAATGATTAAATAGCTACTCTTTTAACTATAGCCACTTATGGAGGCTGGAGGGATAGCACAGCAATAGGGCATTTGCCTTGCATGCAGCCGATCTGGGACAGATGCTGGTTCGGTCCCTGGCATCCCATCTGGCCCCCTAGCCTGCCAGGGATGATTTCTGAGAGCAGAGCCAGGAGCAACCCCAGCGCAGTTGGGTGTGGCCCCAAAGCAAAACAAAATGAAACAAAGGAAAAAATAAATATAGCCACTTTAAAAAATATATCTTATATACTTGAGTATAAGCCGAATTTTTCTGGCATGAAATTTGTGCCGAACTTGCCTTATGCTCAGGGTCACACAGGTTATTTGATTCGGTGCACGCGGCTAGTCTCCAGTTGTCTTCTGTCATCTGATGGAGGGGGCGGTGCTTGGGCTCTGTCCACAAGTTGGGCTGAGCTAAAGAGGTAGGTGACTGAACTGAACTGGATGTCACTGAACTATTTAACCCACAATATTCTGATTTGTATGAGGCCCACAGCAGTGCTGATGATATCTGTGAACTCAGTGATGATAACAATGTCTATGCTGATACCCTCACATCAGGCACAGCTGAAGCTCTGTTTGGTCATATCTATGATGAAGAGGAGGAATCCAGCTTTGAAGGATTTTAACCTGCGTGATTTAGCTTGATTACTTGTTAAGCTATGGTTTTCTGTACTTATTTTTTTAAAGTTTTAAAGTTATCGTTGCTAGTTTACAGTTTTTCTTTAGCAATAAGTATTGAAAAACATTTAACCTATGGATTCCTCAATTATTGTAATTGTTTTGTATATATTATTATTTTTGAAATTATCAGTGGCTGCTGCATTTTCTGCCTCAGTCACTACATTTTCCCAGTATTCAGGGTAAAATTAGTGAGGTCGGCTTATACTTGAGTACGTACAGAAAATGAATTTTGATTATTTAATTCCTGATCTTTACACAATGCTTATAAGGTAGTTTGGGATCTGAAAGACTAAGTTAAATAAGGCTCTATGGAAAATGTTTAATTGTAGAGCTATTTATTCGAGAAGCCCAGTTCTCTGCATGAATTTACTAATTGAAAATTAACTGATCACTAATTCTAAAATTCATATGAAAACACAGTGGTTGCACATAGTCAAAGCAATACTGAGAAATAAGTGTGAAATCAAAACATTATTTGGGGTTTTTTTGTGTCACACCCAGTGACATTCAGGGGTTACTCTTAGCTTTTCGCTCAGAAATCACTCCTGGCTTGAGGGACCATATGGGATGCTGAAGGATAGCCCTAGGTTAGCTGTGTGCAAGGCAAACGCTCTACCGCTGCGCCACTGCTCTGGCCCCAAAATATGTTATTCTTGATTTCAAATATGTTACAAACCTATAGTAATAAAAAATGCATAGTACTGGCATTACAAAAGACAGAAAGATGAATGACATAAAATGTAGAGCCCCAAAGTAAACCCAAGCATATAAAAGGCAGCTAATATTTGACAGTGTGCCAATAAAACATTGCAGGGAAAGGATTATCTTTTCATATATAACACTGAATAAACTATATTCACAACATATATAAATTAGTCTAAAACTAAATCCCTTATATGGCTCACCAAAATTTATTGAATAAAATAATAAAACAGGGGCCGGAGTGATAGCACAGTGGTAGGGCATTTGCCTTGCATATAACTGACCCAAGATGGACCCGGGTTTGATCCCCGGCATTCCATATGGTCCCCTGAGCCTCCCAGGAATAATTTCTGAGCACAGAGCCAGGAGTAACCCCTGAGCACTGCCAGGTGTGGCCCCAAAACAAATAATAATAAAATAATAATAATAAACTAGAATACAGGGAAATAACTTTTTGACATTTGTCATGGTGATGTCTAGATTCAACACCAAAAACTGAAATAAACAAGTAGTAGAACAAGCTAAAAAGATTAAACAGAAAATGAAAAACCAAATGCAATGACAAGCAATGGAATGGAAAGAAATCTTCAAAAACCATTCATCTGATAAAATGCTACTATATAGAATAACTATTACATAAAATAGCCAAAACCCAGCAGGCCATGGATGTGGCTCAGGTGATAGAGGACAGACCTAACAATGACAAGTCCTAATTCAGTCATATCATAGCCTGGTTGCCAACCTCATCAAATATGATCTCGGGTCCCGATCAGATATGGCTGACCAAATACTTTTTAAAATGATTTCATTATAATATGGGAAAGAATATGACTAGATTCCTTTCCACCACCACCCCCACCAAAGAAGACTTGGAGATCTTAACTTCTATTCCCTTTTAAATTGAAAACAAGGAGCCAGAAAGACAGCATGGAGGTAAGGCATTTGCCTTGCATGCAGAAGGACAGTGGTTCGAATTCTGGCATCCCATCTGGTCCCCAGTGCTTGCCAGGAGTGATTTCTGAGTATAGAGCCAGGAATGACCCCTGAGCGCTGCTGGGTGTGACCCCAAAACCAAATAAAATAAAGTAAAATAAATTGAAACCAAGAAGTCTTGAGTTCATTGTAATACTAAATTATCATTCTGCTTTTACCATCTTATGGGTTTTTTGTTTTGTTTTGTTTTGGTTTGGTTAGTATACTAGTACTTTGCAGTAGAATTTCTTTATGAACCCCTGGCCTGGTTGGCTAAGAATCTCTGGTGGAACCCTTGACCTCCTGAGCACTGCGTGGGAGCCCTGCCAAATAAATACATACAAAGATCATCAAGAGTCAACTCTGGGGTTGGAGAGATAGCACAGAGGTGTTTGCCTTGCAAGCACAAGATCCAGGACCAAAGGTGGTTGGTTCAAATTCTGGTGTCCCATATGGTCCCCCGTGCCTGCCAGGAGCTATTTCTGACAGATAGCCAGAAGTAAACCCTGAGCGCCACCGGGTGTGGTCCAAAAACCAAAAAAAAAAAAAAGAGTAGTCAATTCAATTCTGATTCTGTAAACAGTTCTGAAGCAAACAGGGTAAATGTTTGGAAAACTTTAATTGCATAAAAAATGTTACTGATATTAGTAATTGTAATAAATAAATGCACTTAGCATGTAATGTGCTCTAACTATATTACATTTAAAGGCCTTAAAATTTTTGCTGTTTTTTTTTTCAGGAAGAAAAAAGCTAAACTAAATCTAGATTCAAATTTTAAAGATGACAAAATCAATATCGTGAATAAATAAACAGTTCAAGTCTTCAGTAAATCACAAACATCAGCTGTGCCAATAATTTGTGCACTGAACTTGCTAAGCGAGTAGATGGTCTTGCACTGTGTCTTAGCCCACTGCTTCAACATTCACTTTTCAGTCAGAAAAGCTCAAACAACATTGGTGTAGGATAAAGTATGGTATGTACTAAACTAAGTCTGGTTTCTTGCTAGGTCACTAAGGAATTCAAAAATTTAGTATGTAGTAAAACAAGTGCAGCATTCAGTGACACACATCAGAGTAAATCAACCTACCTTCACTTAAATAAACATAACTGTAACATTTGAAAATAGTAATGCCAGGTTACAAAATACCTGCTTTAAATTCTTTGTCATTTCCCTTTAATTATGTCAACCATATGGCAAAACTCCAAAATGAGTGAGCATCAAGCTATCATGTCATATTTTAGCAAAACACTGAACAAATGACTAATCACTTCCATTTATTTACTTGGGAAATGGAGGTAGGGATTGGACTATTTTCTAGGGCAGCAGGGTACTCTAAAAATAAATGATTGATTTTTAAAGTAAATCTTAAGTGACTTATTGACCATTTAAGTAATAGTGGACTAGGGGAGAGTTTTCCAGCTTATAAACCAGCAGGCTGATAACATTCCTTTGGAGAAGATATCTGGCATTTCTGACTTAATGAAAGTAGAGCAATTCTAGACCCAAAAAAAAAAAAGTGATAAAAGCCAAGTAGCGAAGTGCTAAATTCATTTCAGAATATTCCTTGACATGAGGACCTATTAGCATAGATTTCTCTCCTTCTTCAAATGGGCATTAAGCATTAAGCAGAGAGTCATGGGAGGGAGAGCACTGTGAATGAATGACCTTCCTATGGCTATTCTGATTCTTCAAAGAGACGGAGAAGGACATTCACAGCATTATTTGGGGAAGAAGTAAAGTCACTGTGCCCTTCTTCGATTTGAAGTTGTATCTGATCAAATAGAAGATGTCGCTGAATGTAGGACACACAATTATCTATTTAACACAAAGAAAGAAAAAAAGCATTGCAATTAAATTGATACACTATACATTTCTGGTATGTGAAATGTAGGAATTTTAGAATCAACTGAATGTTGCCCTATCTAAATTTAATATAGAGTACCCCAACTCTTATTGTCAAAACTATCTTCTGGGACAGGGAGATGGCTCAATGAGAAGTAAGCTTGCCTTGCACATAGCCAATCCAGGTTCAGTTATTGGCACCCCATATGGCCACCTGAGCCCTTCAACAGTGATCCCCCAGTGTAGTCAGGAGTAAGCACTGAACACAGTCAGCGTAGCCCAAACCAAACAAACAAAACAAGCAAATTATCTTCTAAGATTAATCATAAATTCAGTTAGGAAAGTCCTCTAAGCATTGTAGGTGGCCCCCCAAATGGGAAGCAATTTATCGTTCATATCAAATTTATCAATTTAATTAAATATTCATTAATATATATTAATCATTTAATTAATAAATATGTTAATTTAATTAATAAATGAGTCTGAAAATAGTTCAAAAGGTTTTTAATACTGGACCCTTGCTTCACATGGTCCCCCAAACATTTCAGGATGTGATGATTCCGGATGAAAGAATCCCTGAGTACCTACACAGTGTGGCCATGAACCCAAAAATGAGGAAGAAAAGAAACCATTAATGAAGGTCAATTACATGTTGTATATTCCTTCAAGAGTTGCCTTGGGATGGGAGCAAAGAAAATAGATTGAACAATAAAGAGTAAGAGTAGCAAGTATGAATCCCTGAGTTTGACCCCTGCTCCTGCCTGGGCCTCACTGCAGGTCTAACCCCTTAGCCCTGCTGGCCTGAGTAACTCTCAAGCTTCAGCTTGCAGGACTGAGTATATCTAGGGTGCCTCGACCATCCACACCCTACTACTGTTGGGGACCCAATATAAAAACATTTGCATTCTCAGAGACGGATAGTACAGAAGGTAGGAAACATGCCTTCCATGTTAACTTGGGTTAAATCCTCATATCCCAAGTGCTTTTAGATGTTCTACCAACCCTGAGAACAAACCAGGAGTAATAATCCCTGAGCACTGTCAGATGTAGCTCAAACAAACAAACAAACAAACAAAATCTGCACCCTTTTACATCTTTTGGGAACATGTCAAGTATTTATCAAATGTCTAATGGCTGTTAATATAATCTGTCCTTATGCCCTATTCTGGTTTTTGGGCCACACCCAGTGACGCTCAGGGGTTACTCCTGGCTATGCGCTCAGAAGTCGCTCCTGGCAGGCACGGGGGACCATATGGGAACCGGGGGATCGAACCGTGGTCCGTCCTAGGCAAGGCAGCAGGCACCTTACCTCCTGCGCCACCTCCCAGCTCCCAATTATGCCCTATTCTGATAAAGAAAAAGGAAACTAGAAAAGCTTTCAGAAATTATCTACATTGAGCCTTCGTTTTATTTAGGCAGACATTTAGTCTTTCTGTTTTATTTTTTTCTGGGCCCTACTCAGCAGTGATTGGAAGATGGTCCAGTGCTAAGCTAAGGGGTCATTCCCTGCAGTGCTCAGGGGATCAGCAGTGCTTGGATAAAAACTAAAACGAGGACTCCTGCCTGCAAAGCATGCACTCCAGTGCCTTGGGATATTGTCCCCAGTCAAAACTATCTTTTAAGAAAGCTACTACTTAAGAGTTAGAAAAAGGTAAAAACTATCATCTAGCGCATAGGCTAAGAACCGCTAGCTTTTAAATTCAATTAAATTTTGTTTATTTTGTTTTGGTTTGGTTATTTAGAAACTGGTAAGTCCTAAACATTAGGCTCAATTATTCACTGTCACAGTCTACAAAGAACAATATAGAAGATTTTTCCTTCCTGTCTACTGGTCTAAATTCCCGCTACCACCTCCCCCACACAGTGTTTAATGATTCTACTTTTTTCTAACACTTCCCCCAACTGGGACTATGCTTATTTAAGTACAGAAAAATCTAAACATATTGCTAAGGGTTACACAGACTGTCCTTTGTCACCCATGTTTAATGGCAAAGTCATGTTTAAGTTATAAACAGTAAATGACTTATAAACAGTCAATGTAAAGCAAGAAGTGTACAAAGGCAATGCACTCAATATTCTCCCCTTCTAAATGAAAATAATGAGTAAATACAATGAGGTATTTTCCTCTTGGTAAGCATATCATTAAAATATTTCCAAGTATAGGAAGTTATGTTGTTATATCTCAACTGAAACCAAGTCTTCTATATTACACCAGCCCCAAACTCAAGATGATGCTCAAGCAGAAGTTTTATTTGAAGATAAGATATAGGACAAGAAAAAATTAAATATTGAAACTCCTAAAACTATATTTTTATAATTTAAATGAATTCTCTACAAATAAAGCCAGATTTGATATCTCTGCTTCAGAAAAAAAATTGTTCTGGAAGGGCAGTCCATGTTCCTCTAAGGTATATGTGTGTGTGTGTGTGTGTGTGTGTGTGTGTGTATAATATATATATTATAAATAATATATATAATTATAATTATATAATATAATATTATATATTATATATTATATATATATAATATGTAGTTTAAGGGCTCTGATCTCAGAGAGCTCCTGGAATCTCCCTTTAAAAAGGAAGCATGTGGGGGCCCAGGAGATAGCATGGAGGTAAGGCGTTTGCCTTTCATGCAAAAGGTCATCGGTTCGAATCCCGGTGCCTCACATGGTCCCCCGTGCCTGCCAGGAGCAATTTCTGAGCATGGAGCCAGGAGTAACCCCGGAGCACTGCCGGGTGTGACCCAAAAACCAAAAAAATAAAAATAAAAATAAAAAAGGAAGCATGTGGATTGGCTGAGAAAGAGACAGAACTCTACCTAGTCTAAAACACACCTATCATGGGCTAGACCAATCATATAGTGGGTAGGATGTCTGCCTCACCTGTGACTAACTCAGGTTCTATCCCCAGCACCCCGCACAGTTCTTCAAGTACTCTAGGAGTCATCCCAGAGCATAGAACCAGTAATAAACCCTGGCACTGCTGAGTGTGTTCCACCCACCCCCGTAGAAAAGCCCCCCCAAACAAAACCATGTATCTAAAACTATTATTATACAAGATAATTGTGATACTATGACCTTCCATTGAGAAATGCTCCTGCTTCTGTCTAACCCAGTGGTTCTCAAATAGTGGGGTGCGCCCCCCAGGGGGACCACAAGGCTCTGTAAGGGGGAGCACATCTGACCTCAGCAAATACTCTCATAACAAACTAAGCCCTGTGTTTATGTCTTTGGAGCTGAGAGCTGTTGTGTCCTGCTTCAAACCCTGCTTCGAAAAGCTATACATTGCAAATATATATTGTAGCCATTAATCTAGATATCACCTCTGATTAAAAAAAAATCAGATCAAATTATTTTATATATTTTTGTTTTGCAGGTTAATTTTTTTAAATAAAGATACTATCTACAGTCACTGGGGGGGCACGAAAAATGTTTTCTTCTTCCTAGGTGGGCATGACAGAATCCTAGGGGGGCATGACAGAAAATAGAGAAGCACTGGTCTAACCCTACCATGAAAGACTGGGTAAATCCTGAAAATGAAATATTCTCACCCTTGGCATATGTTCACTTCATTGGAAACCCCATGGCCAGTCACCACATTTTACCAGACATTTTAAACTATATAAACCTGATTTGTCCTGACACTGAATCTCACATTTTTTATGACCTACACAGACTGGTAGGGACCTCAAAGAGAGATACCACCTATTGGCCAAAATGCCCCAAACTAAGTTGGTCAGTAGGTTACTGCTCATTGTTGCTCTTCGGTTATGCTGCTTTGGAGTCTGAGGACTGGCAGCAGGGCACCCCTGTCAGAGCCACAGAGAGTGCTGCAGATGTCTCAGCTATGTTCAGTCAGACTGGAAAGGAGAAAAGATGGTCCTCTGACAACAGACAGCTGTCAATTAGAAGACAGAGCTCACACTCCGCAGGCCAATGAGCAGCATCGGAGGTGACAAGTGCTGGCTAATCATCGTTAGAAATCACAGCCATTCTCTGCACCACTCACACCAGCACGGGAAGTGACAGCATTGCAGGTTTCAACTCTCTCACTCACTCATGCCACCTTTATTTGTACTGCCACGAGGCTCTGGTCAATGCAATAGGTGCAGAAATAAAATGACTCTAAAAGAGCTAGAAGAGAATAGGGAAAGGACTCTATGCAACTAAGGACAAAAAGGAAGCACAGATATGTGCTTCTCACTGACTTGCAGAGGGTTCATGCTGATACTGTTTTGTACCCTTAGAAGTGACTACTAGATACAAGAATTAGAAGAGGCATGGCCATACCCTGGGCCTTTCCCCATCCTCCACCTTGTCTATTCCTTTACTAGCCAGCAGGGGGCAATTTGGGGATGGATCTGGATTTAAAAAAGCTGAAACTAAGCTTTAGCAAACAAATGCTTAAATGTTAGGAATGGTGGAGGGTGTGGAATGAATTTGGAAGCGGAGCAGAAGGGAGAACACAAGGGGCCCAAGGAGTGGAAAACAGAGTTTAAATAATAAAAATAATTCATGTCTTTTCTTAGCTTACTCTTAAACTCAAACTGAGAATTAAATGCAAAATTCATCAGTTTATGAGACTGACAAGTATTTGTTTAAATCAACTAATTCTACAGACTCCCTATGTCTTCCTCCCTTCTTTTTCCTTCCCCTTCCATTACTCTCACCTTTCCTCCTTTGTTCACTCTCCCTCTTTCACTTCTCCTTGGTTTCCAGAAGAGCAAATTAGAAGTGGAGGATTTAGAAAGAAAAATAAGAGAAAATAGCTAACTTGCTATGAAGTTCCATTTATGACTGTCCACCTATTGCATGAAAATCTGAAACGGGAGAAGTGTGTTTTACATAAAGGTGAATTTTAAAATATTGTGCTCTCACCGTTTTTATTCAATTCTTCTTCCAGCTATTCCAGCATCCAATATGAAGGTTGGAAAATACCCAAAATAAACATTACAAAAGGTTTTATAAAAATGCTTTTTTTAGGGCCTGGAGAGATAGCACAGCGGCGTTGGCCTTGCAAGCAGCCGATCCAGGACCAAAGGTGGTTGGTTCAAATCCTGGTGTCCCATATGGTCCCCAGTGCCTGCCAGGAGCTATTTCTGAGCAGACAGCCAGGAGTAACCCCTGAGCACCACCGGGTGTGGCCCAAAAACCAAAATGCTTTTTTAAAAGGGCTTGAGAGATAATGCAAGGACTAAGATGCTTGCATTGTATCTGACAGACCCAGGTTCAACCCTGGCATAGTGTATAATCCACAGAAGTACAGCAGGGAGTAACTTAGAGCACAGTCAAGTATGGTCTAAACCTCCTCTCACCCTCCACCTTCCATATTTTTAAATAATTATTGAAGAATAAAAAGGAGACATAGAGTAGCTATTGGAGGTATGTAAATGTCTTTTGAGAGTTATAGCAGGTCCTGAAATAGTCAAGGCTTCTCCAGCTGTGCGCAGTTCTAATCACCTTCAAAATAGTCACACAGTTGTCGAAGTTCTAGAGAGAAAAAAGAAATCCAACCCTCACTACAAAGTGTCCAAGTTACAGAGAGTCCACAGGCCACAGCCTTTGAGCTCATCCCTGAAGACAAAGATGTCTTTCTTTATGAGAAATGTAAGAACCCATTCAGTCTCTGTCTGCATCCATGATCAACAGGCAGGAGCAGTGCCAGGACAGTGCTGAGACGGGGCACTGAATCTCCAACACCACCTACACTTCATCAGACTAGCTCCCTCAGAAAGTGTATACTGGTTCCAAATCCACCTGACATGGTGAAATGACCTGCCATGAGGATACTAGGCTGAGTTCTTACTCCTTCTTGTCTTCTTCCCTTGCAGCTGCATGGTCGTCTACAGAAACCCTACCCAGAAACTCTCAAGGACAGAAATCATAGTGTCCTGGGCACTAAAAATGATTTTCCTTTTCTGAATTATTACCTAAAGGTAAAGACCCAGGTACCCAAGTATGACAATACTTTACTGGTCAAACGTTCATTTGTAACCTGAAACATTGCCGTTTTCCCCAGCATTTTTCATCAGTCTTTTCATCAGCATTGATTCTAATTCTAATTCTAATACTGAATGAGATATCAATTTTTGTTGTTATTGTTGGTATAGTTGTTATAAATAAAGTTCACCATAAAAATAAACAGATTCTCTGCTAGAGGTAAGGTGTCTGCCTTGCAAGCGCTAGCCAAGGAAGGACCGCAGTTTGATCCCCCAGCATTCCATATGGTCCCCCCAAGCCAGGGGCAATTTCTGAACGCTTAGCCAGGAGTGACCCCTGAGCATCAAATGGGTGTGGCCTGAAAAAAAAAACAGATTCTCATAGGAATCAGCCTGTGAAAAGACTATGTGATGCATGACTCTGAAAACCAAGTGGATTCTTTCTTGCTGGCAATCTTCCTGTGAGGGGGTAAGCCCCTTGGCAATGCCTTGTCTTTTCCATTGCTCTAACCAGTTCAAACACTGGAAGTTCCAGCCCTTTTGTCATTTAATCTCCTGTTCTCCAAAGATTTCTGGGAGATAAGAATATGAGGGAGCCATTAGAGGAACAAAGCGGCCACATACTAAAAACTTGGGAACACTAACACTTTGAAAGCTCCCTAGGTACCATTTTTATTTTAGAACAGAAGAGGGAAGGAAAGTGAGACCAGAGAGCTAGTTCAATGAGCTTCTGTGCATATTTTGCATGTAACAGCCCTAGGCTTGAATCCCTAGCACCACTACTGTCCTCTGAGTACTACCTGAGTGACAAGCCAACTAATCAACCAGGAGTAGACCCCAGCACTACTGGGTGTGGGACCCAACGTTTAAATTTTTTTAAAGGAGGCTGTCCTTTCCATTTAGAAAGTAATCATAAGGCAAAGTCTGAGCTATTTAAGTATTAGGACTGAAGCTAGCTTTGCCCCTATCTATCCCTTACCAGAGCCAATGTGCACTCTCTGGTATCTAGGAGCATCTAGTTAAGATTTTTATGGAATACTGCTATTCCCATTCTTAGACTGTAATGTCTAAATTTACCCCAAATTTTTCTTTCTCTGAAGATGACATGTATGTGAGTTCTTGCTTATGGCAAATGAGCCTTCTAGGAATCAGATCCACAGGAAATGGAGTACCGATTGGCCTGCAAGCCTGGCTCACAGTTTGCATCTGCCCAGAACAATGGGGGCCTTATCAGGGCTCTGGGGTGCTGAAGATATTCAAGGCTCTCTCCAGTCCCATTAAGGCTGCCTGACACCCTATCTTGCACATTGGCGTCTTAGTTATTGTAAAGCTTTTACATATTTAGGAAGCTTTTCCATCAAAATATTCTGGAATGGCTAGAGGCTCAGACGCATTAATGATATCTGCACACATGTGCTTTTTATCCAAGTTCACAGCTCCTGGTCACTGAGGGTAAACAGTGTTATCAGTGATTATTATGGATTTAGTCAAGTATATTTTATTCCTGTCATTTGTGAGCACTTGTGTTGGCTGGTATTTACAATGTCGGGATTCTGTCACTTTGGCAACCTTCTGAGACAACATTTTTCCAGTGTTACAGTGACATTTCAAAAACTCAGTATTTACAAGCAAACGACACCCTCTGGCTCTGTGACAGTGCAATTCAGGGGTAGCTGAACAAAGGGACACTCATCTAGAATTTCTTCAGGATGTATTTCCAGCTGCTGTTGACTATAGCTTAAAGGAGAGGGTAGCCTGTGTTCTTTGGGAGAAACAAGTTCAAAGCCATCAAGGAAAAATGACAGCAATACGCTGGAGAAACCTGAACTGTTTGGGGTCCTATCAGTGACGTTTCTGTAGGAAGCAGTGACAAGTCTCATAATCCCTTATCTTAGTTCCCCATTTGATTTAAAAAAAATTGCACCATAACCAGGTGATATTTAAATCCTTTTAATTCTAATAATTTAGCCAGATAAGGCCAAATTTCAATACTATAAACTGAAGCTAAACATACTACTTTTTTCATTGATTATTTATGTCATTAATTTTTTATAGCTTACAATAAGGCGTCAAGAAAAAGAACAGCATGGAAGAAATATGACAAAGAAAATCATGACTCGGGGCCGGGCAGTGGCGTTGAAGGTAAGGTGACTGCGCTAACCTAGGACGGACCACGGTTCGATCCCCCAGTTCCCCATATGGTCCCCTGTGCCTGCCAGGAGAGACTTCTGAGCGAATAGCCAGGAGTAACCCCTGAGTGTCGCCGGGTGTGGCCCAAAAACCAAAAAAAAAAAAAAAAAAAAAAAGAAAAGAAAAAAAAGAGAAAATCATGACTCATTCACCTTTTCCCTATTTCTAGTACCTTTGGTATACCAGGGAGAGCAAAGGAGGATAAAACTCTCACCAACTCTCGCCAATAAACACACCGTTATTATACTGTATTTCCTTGATCTTCTATTCTCAGCTGGAGATGGTTCTGTCATCCTGATCATGGACCTTTCAAGGGTGCGGTGATTTGCTACTATTTCCATTTAGCAGAAAATGTAGAAAATAAGCATCAGAGTATATGTGACTTATACTTGCTTTTGAGAAATACTCAAAATATTCTAATTTCTAGCTACACATTATATTTTTGATGCAGGTTGTTTCAACAATGAGAAGAACCTTGGATTCATCTTTAAAAATGCTTAATAGTTTGCTTGCTATCTATGATGAAATTGGTCGAGGGTGTGTGGAATCACCAAACTTTAACCAGATATAAGAAGCAAGAGAGAAAATATAAAGCCAAGGACTTCCTTTTCCTTTGTCCCTAGTCTTTTTTTTTTTTTTTTTTTTGGTTTTTGGTTTTTGGGTCACACCCAGCAGTGCTCAGGGGTTACTCCTGGCTCCATGCTCAGAAATTGCTCCTGGCAGGCACGGGGGACCATATGGGGCACCGGGATTCGAACCGATGACCTTTTGCATGAAAGGCAAACGTCTTACCCCCATGCTATCTCCTGGGCCCCCCTAGTCTTATCTCTACCAGTTTCTACTAATGATCACAGAACTACTGAACCTCAAAATTCATTACCAATAAAATTGACATTAAAAATGGTTCTTACTCTACTGAATTCATTGGCATACTTAATTTAAGAAATTTTCGTGGATTATTTAAATATAACTTGTTTGCTTAATATAATTTGTTTCCACTGACTTATACAATATCCAGTCCATAAATGGATTTCTGAGGAAATAGTGTTTAGTGTCCCCTATTAGGGATTGAAAATTAGAGAACTCAGGCTTTGTAGTTAGCCTTATCTGGCTGCCCAGACAGTGAAAGATGTCTGGGATAGAGCAGTGTACACTAGAGGCTACTTAAACATAAAAGAAAAGCACTGGTTTTGGCCTAGTTATTACACTGGATTTCATAAACTTAACCTGGGAGAAAGACGTAAAAAAGATATAGTCTGAGGAGATAATACACATAAGTATATGTTTTGTCTGTAGGAAGCCTGGATTCAAATTCCAGCATGTAATGGACCCCCATGTGCTGTTAGAAGAAGCCCCCTTGCACTGTCAAGGGTGACCCCAAACCAAATCGCAACAGAACAAGAAATGCCAACTATTGAAAGGGATCTTGTAGAGGCAGAGAAATTCATAGCTATGCCCTTAAGAAGACTTCAAGCAATTCAGTATGTCAGACTGTAACATATGAATGTAAAGGACAAAGAAAAAAGGAGGATCAAAGGTTACTTACTCCACCAAAAAATTTGTAACTAATGCTAAAGATGGCTTCCAGAAGCCATAGAAGATGATCTAAGCAAGGGTCTTCTGTTGACCTTATTTCTAGCACCTTTATGTGAGGGAAAAGGTGGAGGTAGAGGAAAACAGAATAGTAGAGACAGAATTGGGGGTTGAGTAAAGGTTCTGAAAAAAGGAGAGATCCATTAGTATGTGAGGTAGAATGAAGAACTACAATAACCAAGGATCTATGGGGGACAGGCAGAAGAATCTCTGGTGGTAGGATGGGGTGGACCTGGTGTTAGCAACCAGCCAACAGACACAGATGGGAAGGACTAGTCCTGAAAGAATGTTTGATTAATAAAAGTCAAGGTTAAAAAAAAGTCTTATGTAAATTACCTATTTTTCTCCCTTCACATATGTCTGGTAATTGTCAAATTTTATAGTACCCCCTTGATAAACATACATAAATAGGATATTTTTTATCCAATAGAAATAGAATTGAAAAATTGTCAGAAGCACTAATTTGATGACTACAGAATTTGTTCAAACCCTCTATCCAGATAATGGTATCATGTTCTTCAGGGGTACAAGATATCATTTCATAATGAATACCATTTCATAATGGTATCATAATGGTAATCATTTCATAATGAATATTTCAATACCCAAATAAAGTTGTGATAGAATATATTATTATTGAATATTCTGGCAAGTTGTGACTGCTGAGTAAAATTCAACAGTGCTGATTTAGAATGCAGCATTCTATTTCTAAAGGAACTTCTATAATTAAGTAGAGCAAAAATAAAAGTATATATTTGTGCTAGGTGAGAGAAACATTGGACAGAATCCCATAGGACCCTCTAATTGTATTGACTGTGGGTCTCTGGTAAATATCTTTTTATTTTTTTTTTTGGTTTTTGGGTCACACCCGGCAGCGCTCAGGGGTTACTCCTGGCTCCATGCTCAGAAATTGCTCCTGGCAGGCACGAGGGACCATATGGGGCACCGGGATTCGAACCGATGACCTTTTGCATGAAAGGCAAACGCCTTACCTCCATGCTATCTCCCGGGCCCCTCTGGTAAATATCTATGCAATTTCGGAAGGTGGTAAAATTTGCTAGGATATAGTAAGATGAAAAAA